>BSXT01018939.1:0-11425 GCA_030267785.1 Phytophthora fragariaefolia
GCAGAGCGCTTGTGCAACAAAGCTTCGCACGAGCGCAACGCTGCTCTCGAGAATCTTCGGCGCATCCGGCTTGATCATGCCGATGCTGCCCGGCAGCTCGTAGCAACCAACATTGCGTTGGAACAGAGCTCTCAAGCTGCCGCGGTCCTCGAGCAACGCTGTCGTCGTCTCGACAAGTCACTGGCGGATACTCACAAAGTCATCCGCCATGACCGCGAGCAATTCAAGGCCGGTATCTCCTCATACGCCGCGCAGCTTCGCCAGCTCCGAGAGTACCTGGAGCAGAGCGACCGACAGAGCTCTGTCTCCGGTGGAGCAAGCCCAGCATCTGCATCCGCAATACCGGCTGCGTTCGTCACTTTCTTGGAGGCATTGGGGGCACTGCAGTTGGCAATCCCGCCTCCGCCAGCAACTTCCGGGTCTTCAGAGGGTTCTGGGCTGGCACCGCCAGCTTCCTCAGGGTCCCTTGACGGAGCTGGCGCTAAGTCAGGGTCCCCAACGTCTCTGGCTGTCAACTCTGACGGCTCTGATGACTCGGGCCCGATCGATCCTTCAACACTCCACAAAGGCAAGGGTAACAGGCCAGCCAAGCCATCCTCCAAGCTTCAGTCCGCGCCTCCAACGCCCAAGAAAAAGCAGCGGCTTGGTCGGCCTTCGGTGGACTTGAACGCTCGGAAGGCTGCGAAGCAGGCCGCCTCTGCTGTGGTTAGCAGCAGTGGGCCCCTTCGGATCGCCCCTTCCTCGCTCTCGGCCGCCTCACTCCTGACTCCGTCGGCGCCGATCTCCGGAATTGCCGTCTCGGTTGACAGTGACGTGTTATCGTTCGCGTCCATTACGAGTGGGCGGGATGCGACGTTTTCACCGATCCCTCGGACCCCAGCATCCCCAGCATCGTCGACGGCGTCAACTGCCTATCTTCCAAGCACGCCGGTGGTGTCGAGTGGTATTGCCCCTGGTACCGAAGCTTCGGTACCGGTTGAGATCGACGACAATGGAGGTCTCGGGGCAGACGGAGCCGCGTCCGACGCTTCTGACGCCCCGGGGGGGGTGTTCTCGTGTCCGGTGGTCTCCCCGCCTCGGCGTGATGGTCGACCCACTCACGCTGCGTCGACGACTGCCGGGCTTCGTTCCATGGTTGCAGCCGAGAACGAGGCTGCACCTGATGCTGGGCTTAGCGACACCCTCACGCATGCCCGCAGCCACCCAAGCTTCTGTGGCAAGCCCGGCGTCCGCACCCGACCCTGCTGAGTCGGCGGCAGTGGTGGCCGCGGCTTCGGCAGCGGTGGTGACATCGAGCTCTGCACGTCGTCGAGTGGCCAACACCCACACGGGTCCAATCCCTCAAGCTCGTGTGGTGTCCACTCCGACGCCTCGGCAAGCTTCAACCTCGCGCGCCCGGACAGTCGTAACAGCCACCCTGTCCACGATGCCTGGAACTCGGTCTACGGCTTTCGAGCCTGTGACCGCTATTCCGGCTCCAATCCAAGACCCGCAGCCTCGGGTACGGGCGTCACGGAAGCTTCCCGATTTGGCTAACCCTCTGTTGGAGCCTGTATTCACGGCTCCGGGGACTCAAGAGGCTTGGTGCGAGATATTGAATGCTCGCATTCCCCAGTACATTGCCAGTGATCGTGTCACCGAGTGCTCGATCGCGGGCATCCAAGCCTTTGCCGATTGGGAGGATCCATTACACCCATGGCAGAGGCTTCGGGCACGTTTGCCGGAGAATCCCTGTACCTTCGTGGCAGACGACTACATGCCCGACAAGCCCATCTCGATTCGGGCTTTGGGGCTAGCCATCGTGGTCAAGTTGTGGCGCCAGTTCACAGGGCGAGCCGTTGGGAGGGCCGAGCACTCGGACCTCGGCTTTGCCCTCTGGGAGCGTGCCCACTGGATTTCGGTCGCTGCTGTCGAGCAATGGCTCCAGCAGCTCTCTGACCGGATCGGGTCAGACACGCCCGAGTACCTGGAGACGGAAGCAGCATGGCGGGCTTACAATAAAGCTCGGAACTTGCGTGCTGATCGCCTCCGGCTCCAGGTTCCCAAGCGGTTCTGGGTCTGGTGTACTCCGGATGCCGGCGGCAAGATTAAGTGTCCGCCGGAGATCCTGCTGGAGCCCTCGACGCTGCAATACTCGTTCGAGACCCTCACCTGGGCTCCGAGTACTGCAGCTTGGACTGCCGAAGTTGTGGATCTGGATACCCGGCAACCTTGGCGGAACAGCTGGATGGGGGTACCGGCCGAGCATCCGTTCAACACGACGTTTGCCCCGTGCAACCCCTCGGTCCCACTCTTCGTTCCTGAGGGCTCGACCCGGGAGGAAATTGGTGCAGCCATTGTGGTGAACCCCGCGTTGAGGCAGTCCCACGTCACTGCGCCGAGGGTCCAAGAATTTTCTAACGCGCAAGCTCAAGCGGCCGCAGATGCCTCCGCAGCTGCTGACTCACCGTCCGACGCCTCAAGCGCTAGGACGCCGATCCCCGCGGCTGACCAAGCGGACGTCCAAGCCGAGCTTGGGACTACTGCCCCTGCTCAGGCTAGACTTGACGTCTTGGCGGATCTCGCAGCGACGGCTGAGATTTAGGTTTCGGTCTGTCATCTTACTTATTTTCCTTTTATTCAGCAACCACATTCCGCTAATTCAGAGGTTTAACATCGTTTCATCATTCTTTCCACGTCAATTTCCATAGTCAATTCACTTTGTCAAATCCATATCCGAAATTTCGCTCACATCATATAGAAACATAAAATCATGCAATCATCGTACAGTAGCTTCTTCTGCAGGGCAGGCTGTACATCCCCGCCCGCAGTCCATTTTGTGCAGGTTCTTAGTTCTCGTCAGCAACTCGAACCATTTGGAACCTTTGAGAACTGCGTTTCTCACGCAAATAATCATAGATTAATCCTCCGCACGAGAGGTTGATCATTGACTCCCATGTTGGCTCGTCATAGCCAACCCACTTCACTAGGAACTCTCTGACCGACCTCCGAGTACTCGTCTCCATTGGTCTTCGATCATCCAGGATGGATTCGACTTCATACTCTCCTGCCAGCGAGTCTGGCTCCCAACTATCTTCAGGTAACAACTCTTCATCGAAGTCAAACCTCGCTTCGTCAGTGAGCTCTCGGGTCAACCGAACCTTCGGCCGGTCACCGAATTCTTTCACTGCCTTCAACCGAGACACATGGACCACTGGGTAAAATCGATATCCACTTCTACCCGGGAGTTCCAGTTCATACGCAAATTCTTCCACTTTCCTTTTTACTCGGAAGGGTCCATGCCAACGATGCGCCAGTTTCTTAGTGAGACCAGGTTTGAGTCTTTCCATGTCCAGCCACACTCTATCGCCCAGCTCAAAGAGAGACTTCGGACTCTCGCTCACCGACGTATCCGTATCTTCTGCGTCGCCTGGGTTGCCTTCCGAGCTCTCGTTGACCCTTAGTCGAGGTAGAGACGCCTTTTCTTGCCTGCTCAGAGAGTCATTGTGTTCACTCGCTCTTCTCGCTTTTTCAACCGCCTGATACTCTTTTCAACGCTATTTCTTGCTGGCGGTTGACTTCCCTCCATGCTAAGGCATCTGATTGCTTACCGAGCCCTCCTTTCAGAGAAGACACCATCGCTTTAAGTGTCGATTGAGCGTCCC
Organism: Phytophthora fragariaefolia; assembly: GCA_030267785.1. Taxonomy (NCBI): domain Eukaryota; phylum Oomycota; class Peronosporomycetes; order Peronosporales; family Peronosporaceae; genus Phytophthora; species Phytophthora fragariaefolia. Next base: position 3,645 of record BSXT01018939.1, read on the forward strand.
ATCCATGCACCAGATAAAAGGGCGTCTCTTTCCGAGTGGTGTCTTGCGAGTTATTAATCGCGAAAACCAACCTCTCCACAATCTCGTCCCAATCTTGCTGGAGGGGATCTTCAGCGTACACCCGTACCGACTGCATTACTGTCTTCACAGAGCGTTCGTGTTGGCCATTCGCTTGTGGCCGATAACTCAAAGTTGCCCGCGACCGAGATTGCATCATCTCCGCAAAGGCTTGGAAAACTTCGCTCATAAAAGCGGGGATCTCGGTCATGTATGACTAAGGATGGTGCTCCGAACCTTCTGTACACGCATTCTTCGAAAGCTTGCGCGACGCACAGTGCGGAGGTGTCCGACATAGCCTTCGCCATGACAAATCCAGTAAACGCACACTGAAATAGGAGCAGCGCGGTGTTGCCCCTCCGAGACTTCGGTAGTGGGATAACGAAATCCATTGATACAATTTGGAGTGGCCTCTCTGCCAGGATGTTCCCTGGGGAGTATCCTCGTAGCTGAGGACGGCTCTTACTTGAGCTGCAATCTGGACACGACCTCACGCGCCTCTCCACATCTGCGTATAGACCGATCCAATAATAATCCACTTTGACTCTATGGAAGGTTCGGACGATACCTTGATGACCTCCTTCCAGCGAGTCATGACAGCTCTGTAACACTTCTTGAACCATCGTTGTCGGTACCACTAGGCGGAAGATGGTTTCGTCCATCCAATCTTTGCCCCACCGCCGGTTCTCCCCTACGAAATATAGTAAACCGTCTTCGCTCAGCACAAATCGGCCACCATTTTCCAGGCCTCTCGGGCAGCTTTATATCCAAGCCTCGAGCTTTCACCTTTTAGCACCGACTTGAGGTTGGCCCAGCGAAGCTCCTCGTCTCGAGCCCTGCCGACTCTGCGGCGTAGTTCTTCTTGTACTTTTAATGGGTCGACATCCTCGGCACTAGGCGGCCGTTCGGTTACTCCGGGGGATATTTCACCATTTTCGGCGTGGGAGGACTCGGTGATAGCGTCATTTGGTCGATCCGGTGGTTCTGCTTCCATAGGTAACGCTTCAGAGTTCTCATCATGGGTGTCCGCAAATCTCACTCGCTTCTTGGTGGCCTGGGTTTGTTGCCTAGTTATAGCCGTTATGAACCTCGGTTTAAGTGCAAAATCGAAAAAAGTACCACGCTGAGTCACCATATCCTCGGACAGAGTCCTAAGGGTACAGACTTGTGAGACTTCTTGGTTCGGTCTCTCATAGATGACCTCGTGAATTCGGTTTAGTTGTTCCAGCTTGTTCTTCGACTCCTCGGTTAATGTTGTTTTGGCTTCCTTTGCCGCCAACGTCCCTCCTGTCAGCGAGTCCGCCGAAGCGTTGTACTCTCGGGTGACGTGGAGATACCTGACGGATTGAAACCTCGCAACGAGCTCTCGGTGAATGTTCAGCTGAGTCAAAAGCGACTCCTTCAGGCATTCGATCACCCCTAGAGATTGCTGGATTGCGAGTCTCGAGTCACCAACGATGACTAGGTCGGTTGCGCCATAAGCTTGCGCTGCGCGTAAGCCCTCGTTCATACCCATTTACTCCGCTTGATTCACTGTTGTGCTCTCGAGATAAGCACTCGCAGCGATCTCTATCTTCCAGTCAGGGAGTCGCCAGAGAATCCATGTACAGTTTCCATACCCTTCATGCTTCGGTGTTTTGACCGAGCCGTCGAATAACAGAACGAAACCTCGATGGTCGTTCGGTAGGCGTGCGTATAGCAGCTCCGGGTCCATCCGAACCATCGGAGTCCGTTTGGAGGGTGGTGCGACGCGTTGTAAAGCCTTGTCTAGCCCAACAAAATTTGTGATCGTGGAGTGGAGCAGTTGGGCGAATGCACTATCGTCCTCAGTGACGCGGTGGACCACCAGGTGCCACGGGGACAGCATGACCGCGAACTGCGGGGACCGTCCGAAGAGTGTCTTGGACGTATTGATCCACCCCAATGGCGAAAACCTTATATAGGCATGGATCATACGCCCGGCCAACTGAGTGTAGCATGGATTTAGTAGTAAAATCAGCGCTAACACCTCCTTCTCGGCCGGGTGGTAATTCACCTCATTGTCTTTCAACACACGACCACAAAAACGAACCGGATGCATGACCCCATCATGCTCTTGCATAAGCGTAGTGCTCAGAGCCCATTCGTTGGCAAACAGCATCACATGGACCTCCTTGGCTTCGTCAAAGTGCTTCAGAATAGGTGCATCAGCAACTTTCGTTTGAAGCGCTTTGAAGCTTCGTTGAGCAGTGGACCGGTCGCCACCGGGTCCAAAGTCCTCCTCCCGCACTTGGTCGAGGGCTGCACCGTAGACCGCGAAGTCTTGGATAAACCGACTATAATAATTCAGTGCACCCAGGAAGGCTTGTACACCCTTCTTCGTCTTCGGGAACGAGAGCTCGGCAATAGCTTTAAGCGTCGCATCAGCTCGCAACCCTCCCCGTGAAACCGCGTGAGACAAGAAATCGACCGTGGGTTGTACAAACATACTCTTGGTAAAACTGACACTAATCCGGCATTCTTTGAAGCGACTCAATAATCGGTCTAATGTCTCGAGGCAGGAGTCAAATGACTCACCGCCGAAACATATATCATCAACGAACGACCGTCGTCCAAAAACTGGTACTAGCGAGGACTGATCGGCCTCGCCGCTAACGAACATGTCACCCCGTGGGTCGTTCACGACCGCGGAGAGGGAGTCAGGGATATCCGAGCATTCAAGGTCCGCCTCGAACCGAGTTCGGCCGTGGATAGCAGCGTCGGTAGGTGAGCCACTGACGGCTGCATCTGCAGCCTCAGCCATCCGAACGCGTTCCGCGAAGGCGGACCAACCTCCCCGGGGTTGAACGAACCCCCACAGAGCGTTGTCAATCCGCTGATAGATCATCGGGGCGTTTTTGAATCCAAACGGCATTCGCAGCCACTCGAAATGCCCCAGTGCACAAACAAAAGCGGAGATCTTCCGAGCTCTCTGAGGCATCATCCCCACCCAGAATCCACTGGCAGCGTCAAGGGAACAGTACCACAGATACTTCTCCATGTCCGTAAGCAAGTCACCAACCAAGGGCATCGCGTACTCCAAAATAGCCGTAACGGAGTTTACCATCTTGTAATCGATACACAAACGAATATCCACTCCGTTTTTCTTCAGAACAATCACAATCGGCGATGTCCATGGGCTATCCGAGAAGGCGATGAGACCCGCCTTCAACAATCCCTTCAGCAGCTCATAAAGCTGTTTCAGATGTCGGAGCGGTATCCTCCGAGCTTTCTGTTTGATAGGGGAATGCCCTTGAACATCAATATCACACACTATGCCGTAGGCCGGTGGCGGTAGAGCATACCCACTCGAGATCATGATTCGGTCATGGCTCTTCAGTACCTTCACCACGCGATCCTGCTATTCCACGCTCAGAGACGGGTGCCGAACATGCGGTCCAGTATAGTCGAGCGTGGTAGAGGCGGCCTCGGTAAGGTCTGGCAGAAACGCCAATTCGCGGGCATAATCTTCAAACTCGATAGCATTACCAGGGTGTTCTGCCGCATTCGGAGCGTCGCGGTCTCCCCAATCTTCTGACACTGTAGCGGCCGCGTGATAAGCTCCTTCTAGCTTCAGTTGGGCCACTTCCGCACCCTCCGACACCCTATCAGAGTGTGCGGCAGGTTTCGGACACGCCTCCGCTCGGTGCACCACCTCTGCTACTATCTCCGTCAGAGGTTCTGTCGTAGCAGCGGCGCACTCTGCCTGATCACGCCTATCAGACATTCTCCCTTCCGAGGATTCGCTCGGTCGTCTCAGGATCTTTGTGGGAGTCGTATACGGCACTCGTTTCACTGCCGATGGTCGGGTTGCGAACCATCGTTTGTAGATCTCTCCTTCAGCCTTATAAAGATCTGAGTCTCTTGAACGGGAGTAAGCGAGGACTCGCCACTCGTTATACTTGTCCGAACCCAGTCGCACGTATCCTTCTGTCCTCGGTAGGCCCCCTCTGGGGACCCACAGCATGAGAGGTAGATGGACCGGCCACGTGACTAAGCGGTCCGAGATGTTCGTCACCCGTACTCACCGTGGACGGCCTCGCCGAAATTCCACTACTTTCGGTATCAATTCCTTCGTCCTCCGAACCCATAGCTCATGAGTCTCGTTAGCCGGGGGTTACCGCATTGGTCGGTAGTCCCTCGACTCACGCCCCGGTATAGTCAAGACCTCGGTGGGTCCGTCAGGGACATGAGGACCTTCTTCTCACGTGTCTGTCATGAGCTGCGTCTTGATGAGAGGGATTTCAAGCTCGTCAGGAAGTCGAGCAGTCGCATGGAAGAGGTCTAGACGCACACCAGCTGGAATCATAAAATCCGTTCCGAGGACTACGTCCACCCCGGCTCCATGGTCCATGACCCATAGTTCATACTCATACACTTGATTCCACCCCAGGGTTACCTTAGCGAGGGATCGTTTGGTTGTAGCCATCGTCCCCTTGGTGAATCCCTGTATTTCCATACATCGTCCGTGGTCTCGGACCTCGCGCAAACGCAGTTGTTTGGCGAAACGCTCCGAGATCACGCTCACATTCGCTCCTGTATCCAACACAATCCTCGTGCGTGCGTCATTCACAGCACCTTGGACCAGAGCTCTCATTCGCACTCGTTTGTCAAACTTCTGAGCTGACCACCACCCCAATCTTTCACCTGACAACTGTTTAATTACATTTTCAGGATGGTAGTCCTGCCAGGTTTTCTGAGTGACGCTCGACACCAAACCTTCTGAGCCACCACTATTCCATTCTTCAGTCTTCCTTTCATCACTTTCACCTCCACCGAAACTTCCGTTTCCCTCCTTTTCAATTTCCGTCGTGTTCGCTTCTTTCGCTTCTTCTCTTCGTTGGGTGTTCAGCCATTTGCTCTTGCCCACAAACGCATAGACGCAGTCCGCGTCTACTGGTGGGGAAGCTAGCTGTGGCAACCCGATTGGGACCAACCCAGTTTCAGTTGGCGGGCTGCCTAGTTTAAATCGCCGCTGAAGAGAAGGCTCTGTAGCTCCATTGGGAGATCTTTCTTATCAACCTCCGTTCGGAGGTAGGTACTCATGGTCTGGAAGGCTTTGCACTTGGTGGAGTCGTGCACTTGCTTGCATAATTTACAACGCTTGAAACAGTAGTGGGCAGAATGGTTAGCTCCTATGCATGCTGCACACGGTCCATACTGACGACTACGTCGGTCAAGGCCTTGGTGGCGGGAGTTACGGTCGAGCCCTCTGCTCGGGAAGTCTCCGCGACAGCCGCGGTTGTCAGACCGGCCGTACGTCCCGATTGCCTCCGTTCGGCGCTCCGCATCGTTGACGACCGCGACATGGCGATCATGCTCGTCAGAGTGGTACGGGTCAGTGTAATCACTTCCCGATCGATCTTCATCGGTCAACTTATCCTCTACATCTTCACTGCTACTGTCCTCGAGGCTCCGACGCATGTCCCGAGACTTCAAGCCTTCTGACCTCCCGTATTTCGACTCGCGGAGCTGCAGCTCGGCCATCATCTCTGACAGAGAGGCTTCCGCGAGTGAGATGGGGGGCGTATGACGGGAGTCGTCCATTCGGCGGTCATATCCGCGTCCGTGACGGTCCCGTCGATATCCGTCCCTCGGGGTCTCTGCACGCCGCATATCACGATCGTGAGAGCGGTCTCGCCCTCGGGAGAGGTACGCAGAGGTTTCTCTAGTCGAGCCTCGTTCCTCCGACTTAAGGATGTCGTTGATGATGTCCTCCAGTTCGTGAATGTCCTTCACGCGGAGATGGCACAGACGCCTCTCGAGACCTCGGCATCCGCATGATTCGTGGAATCGGTTCACGTGCTCCTTGGACTCGCATCCTCCCTTCTCAAATTGCACTCCTGCGCTGCGGGCGTAGCCGATCAGTCGATTCAGGTAATCGCACACATGCTCGTTGCCTTCGCGCTTAGACGAGTAATACCGAGCCTTCGCGGACTGGCGAAACTGCGAGCAATAGTAGTTAATGAACGCATCGCTGAGTAATTTCCACTGACGCTTCGTCTTGCGAGGCAGTTGCCGGTATCAATGCAAGGCTCCATCTCGAAGACTTAACTCGAAAGCCATACACCACTCGTTCGGAGGAGTGCGAGTTCCCTTCATCATATAGACGAAGGTTCGTAGCCATTGCATCTAATTTTCGCTCTTGTTACGTAGCCCGGACAAGGCCTTGATCTGGGCGAGCGGTCTGTGAGTCGCAAACGCAAGCCTCGGGGTAGAGTTCAACCGTTCCATCTCGCTAACCTCTCTTACTTGCCTAGCCAGTTCATCGCTTGGATCATCGTACTCAGCGTCTTCCTTCCGGTAATAGTCATCTTCACCGCTATAGTCCTCCGAGGAGTCGTCGCGAGGCACAAAGCGTCGGCGTGATCGCCCTGACGATGCCCTCGCGGCACCCCTTTGAGCGTTAGAGACCTCTGAGCCTCGTGCTAGCCGATCTGCTCTGTTGGACGACCGAGGAGTCACCATGTGGGAGTCTTGAAAGTACGGTGTCCCTTCCGTTTTCACCCCGAACACCCCGTTATCGTCGTTTTCCTTTCCTTGCTCGTTCATCTTAGGTGTTTGGGGTAGCGGGATCTGTGAAGGGTCTGTATCCCCCTTCGGTCGAACCGTGGGAGGCATCTTCAACCCGATGTCGGGCGTTCCAAAGCTGAGCCGAAGCTTCCTCTTCCATCGCGTCAGCTCTTTGCCAGCAATTGCCGGGGGCCAATCTCGGAGGGCTGCCTCTGACGGATTCGTCTGAGGTTCGAGTCCCATCGCTCTGAGCAGTGACACCGTGTCTTCTGCCACCTTCACGGCTGACATAGTGTTCACGGGCCACGCCGATTCGCCACTCAGCTCTACCCAGAGAGCTTGGCGCACTGCCTTGGGTGTGAACTGTCTGATCCAATCACTCGACTCCATCATTTGGTCTAAAATCCGACCGATCACTCAGTTTGCGGCAGGCGTGCTGCTGTTCATGGGCGGGCGATTACCAGGGAGCTTTCTGATGACTGACTCATCCGCTGGTTTCTTACCCGAGACCTCGTTATCGCTTCCAGAGTCATCGCGTGCGGGCACTGGCTTGGCCGCTTCATCAAATTCGCCGGCAAGGTTTCGGGTGATGGGACGCGGGGCTCCGCTGCGTCCTGCGGACACCCTAGCTTCGTCCGAGGCATCCAGATCATCGCCAAAAACGTATTCATCTGCCTCTGAGTCCTCGTACTCATTCACTTCTTCATCCGTGGCTTCGGAAATTCCTCCTGCCGACTCTTTAAAATTCACCGACCTTTCGGAGATAGATGAAAGGCGTTCTCCGCTCCCAGTTTTGGGGGTTGGACCTCCTTCCATCTCGATTCGTCCCGATTTCATCGGCGTAGCTGGTACCACTGATGATTCTTTAGCCATTTTCGTGTTTTTCCTTCTTGTTTTCTTCTTGTTTCATTTCTTCGTCTTCTCTAAAGCTCGTTAGGGTAGCACCTACACAGACCAAACAACACACAATAGGTCACACCAGTCCCGGGTCACGGCACCAGTTGTCGTGTAGGATTACAACGAAAGTCCCCGTTCCGTATAGGAACGAGCCCTACCAACAACACTCCCCCTTCCCCGAAAGGTCGGTTGAGCTTTGTTGGGATAAAATCTGAAGACCAGATCCGATCCCTTACACCGGGCTGGACGATGCCTCTGTGCACTGTCCGTTAGGTAGGTGTATCATCAAATGTGCA
>BSXT01018940.1:0-19786 GCA_030267785.1 Phytophthora fragariaefolia
CATCGAGTCTATGCCTCGTAGATGCGTAGAGGTGCTGGATAAGAAAGGCAACAAGACACACTACTGATTTTCAATCACTTTTTATACTTGATTTTTGTATTACTCACGTGGCCGATTTAACCTGGCGCAGTGCCAAAACCACCACCTTGTATGCTAGCTACATTATAGACTGTGAAATCGCGCGCGTTAGCACAAGTCCACTATTACGACTAATAAAGGCTCAAACATATCTAAATAGCGTTGGCTAACTCGTAAAAATGAGCGAGATACGGCCCCCAATGTGGGTGGCCGATCTAACATGTCGCCGAGTGTAGTGAAGGTGGGCTGGTATGAAGATTCAAGCAGAATTAGTGTGCCTGCAGAGGATACAGCACTCGGCTGTGGTGGGGAATAGAATGGGTGTATTCAATACGGTACCAGCAGACAAAAAGGTGCGGTCAACTCTGGCGCTCTACTCAACGAATTCCACCCACCCCAACGTGAAGATGTACGTGAACACGCAATGCAGGCGCAGGTTGTATCACTTCCAGCGGATAGCTAGCCTGATATACTGGCCAAGGGTGGATCTATCGCGTGCCAGTTTCCACTTGACTCGCCACTGACAAACCACCACTTAATAAATTGACCACCCCTGCCGACCGTCAATTCTCTGATTAATTTTAAGATGCCTACAGTCCTAATTAAACTCCTACATGTATTACATTTTGTACTGTAGACAAATCATTCAACGATCCCAATACTGTAATAACGACATTTTTAAAATGTCGTTATTATCGTGATCCTTTTACTACTATTGTACAAGTTACACGGATTGGGTAGTGTCTTCCTTAATGATCGAAAACTCGTCGTGTACCGTACCGGTGGCAGCCTCGATCATCGTGATCGTCAGGTTAGTCGGTGTCACTGTGAGCGTTGTAATGCCGTAGTGCTTGTTATCCATGATGGCAAGCCACTTGGGCGACGGTGGATTTTTGAACTGGTATAGACCTTCTGAATTACCAGCAATGCCCGCGATAACGTGCACAGGTGCCTGCACGTCTGTGTACGTCTTACCATCCTTGGACACACCAGTCATAATCGCCTTGCTGTTCGCCGTTGGATAGTGTCGCTCGTAGGCGTGAACGTGGCCCTGGTAGACGAGATCCACCTTGTACTTAATGAATAGCTCCTCAAACGCCTTCTGCACCTTGAGCGACTCGTATTCATCGTTCGGTACACCGTTGGCATCGCAGGAACGAAGCGTGTACAATGGTCGGTGCATGCCGACGACTATCCAAGGCACGTTAGCACGGTTGGCATGCGCAGCTTTGAGATCGGCTTCGAGCCATGCTAGCTGGTTACCAAAGTTACCGTACGTGCGCTTGGTGTAGTATGCGTTGCTCGGCGCGTTCGGAAAGTCGGTCTCGGACGAGATTGTCGTGAAGTGAACCGAGCCGTATTCGTATGAGTACCACATGTTTAGAGCGCCGCCGCTCTCGGGAGAAGGCATCCGGAAGCGAGCATTGAACGCCGTGTAGTTTCCAAGCTGATCCTTCTTGCTGTCGGATAAGAGGCACGTAGGAGAATGGCACTCGGCCTCGTGGTTGCCAACGACCACCATGTACGCCATGTGACGCATGACATTAGTGAGAGAGTTCATGAACTTATTGAAAATCTCCTCGTAGAAAAAACCGAACGCGGTTTTGGCAGTCAGGAAGTCATTGTCGGCGTACGAGATATCTCCCAAGTGATAAATGAAGTCGACTTTGCCCACGAGATCGTTTACGTACTTGTTGGAAGCCACTGAGTTTGCTTCGGTTCCCATGTCTCCGTACACTGCAACGACAAATGGGCTCTCATCGCCACTAGCGCGGGCTGTCGTGAACGAGCTCACTTCACTCTGCATCTTAGTTTCAGTGGCACTTCCAACCTTGTAGAAGTACTCAGTGTTCGGTTTAAGACCACTGACAACAGCGTGGTAGTTGTACAATTGGTAGTCCTCATCCTTGTAATACGTCTTCGTCTCAATCTTGGCATTCTTCACATGGGTAACCTTGGCTTTGCTAGTACCTATCCAGACAGCAGGAGACTTCTCCAGTGAGAAGGTTGTCCAGGATATGGCCATACCGGTACCAGCCTCCTCCCCAGCAAACGCCAAGTGGAACTGCTGTGGCACCCTCGCATGGTCACCCGACTTTGAAACACGGCATGCCTGAGACGGCGTGACATCGCCGAATTGGTATTGCACAGAGCACTTGTCTTCGGGGACACAGCTTAGTGATGACCACTCGTACACGCACGTGCGATCGTCTATGTTGGTCTGTTTGGCAGGGTTGCCCTGCTTCTCCTGGCTCTCCTCGTTTGCGTCAGTCGCGTCGTCGTCGCTGAAGAAGTTCTTGATTAACGAACCAAAACCGGCAGACTTGGCTGTCGTGGTGACACACAAGGCGCTGGCCACCACAGCGAGTTTGTACGCCACGTGAAACCGCATCCGTAAAATGTTTCAGTCGCACACTACAGTTGAACCAAGTGTCGGTCAAGCGGCAAAAGCTCAAATGCGAGGATCGTTTCGGATGTTACTATTCAGCGGTCTCGCGAATCGCCAACGATTGCCGTTTGCTGCTGCTGTGTGATTCACTGTGATGCGGTCCCATCCTGGAGTCGATCTCCTGAAAGTTCCCTTCCCCGCTTCTCGTCGATTAAAGTCCACTTGGAGGCCTTCGACATCCCGTGTTAGAAATGGAAGCGGGTACATATTATGTACAACAACCTATGTTATGTACAACTATCCCGTTGAACATGCACCATCGTGTTGGCCTACCCGCTTCCATGTCGACATATTATGTCGTCAACCGTTGAGCGGTTGTGGCTCAGAAGTTTAAATGTCGATTCTTTACCGTCCCCTGAGTCTTTGTGCTATCAGCTGTGCTCGCCGCAGGTACACCTGGCAATCCAGATTCTGGAATCGAAGTGGCGGACCAAATCTCAAGACGATATTAATTTTTCGGGGGTGCCAGAAGGCCACCTGCAAGCTGCAGCTTATCGCATCTTGTGCCAAGATTCTTGTCCTAGGATTTCTTGGATAGCTGCGCATACGGTATACACTTGCGTTAAGAAACAAGCATGTACAGACATACCTCTCGAGATCGATACCGTCGAGAACCCACTTATTATTGTTAATCGGGGGTATTGTTAATGAGAGTTGGGCACATTTGTTGGTACAATAGCTTTTCAATTGACTGGCGGAGCGCAAACCTCTCGAGATCGATATCCCAATATTACTGATTGGGATATCGATCTCGAGAGGTTTGCGATAAAATGTGGGCTCCCGATGACGGACACGAGGGCTCCCCCCATACAAATCTAAGTAAATGCTGACCTCTATCCTCTCTATACTGAATAGTAGTACGAGGAGCCCAAATATTGATACTTAGAGGTGCTTAACTATGGCAACTGACCATTTGGATAAGCACGGCCGAAGAAATTTAGCAGACACCTGATGCCTTGGGTCTTTTTCCTCACACCAGGAGACCCAGCTTGCCAGCACAGAATCCAGCTCTGGAAAGCGGTCTTGGCAGCGGGTCTTCGAGGCAAGCAGCTCAGTTGGAAGTGATACTGGATGCTTCGTTTGTTTGAGGATCTGGCTTGCGACGGTCGGCGTGGAAGCTTGAACACATTATAGGCCCAATCGGAGAGCTCCGTCTGCGTCATCGACGGATTTTCCTTGTGGTTACGGCATATCTGCAACCGCTGTGCGTTTGCTCGCGATGACGTCCCCACCCAAGTGCTCCCAGTGAATTGAAAAGCTATTGTACCAACAAATGGGCACAACTCTCAGTAACAATCCCACCGAGTAACAACAAGAAGTGGATTCCCGACGCAATTGATTGTCTGTATTACCTGCACCAGAGGTAAAAATAATCAGACGTAATCGAACCAATCTCGATTTGTCTTCATCGTTCCCTTGTGGCACAAGCCTGTGCTATGTTTCTCTCCAGACGGCTGGGTGCAACGTTGCTTTACTGACGTCGTTGGGTCCCAACTTGGGACTCCCAATGGGAGTGGTACAAAGCTCAATTTTTGACGTAATTAAAACTGTGGTAGAGCTCGTGTACACGCCTCCTTCGGGGTAAACACGACTGCATCAATCCTTGTTGAAGAGAAATTCGGTACTTCGTAGGTTGAGCACAGAGCTACCGAATGAGGCATCAAAACTAAACCAGTTTCTAGCCGGCTAGTCACTGTGTCAAAGCCTGTTTTGCGATCATACTTACATATTTCTGTGGCCCCGGCCGCCGACATGTGCAGTATGGAATACATGTACCTTGTGTACTGTATGCAGGACAAAATACCTTATGTTTACGGTTTTTTTTCACTGTCGCTCTACGTGTACAGTATTATACATGTATCCACAACAGCATCCACTGTGCTGCCAGTAAAGAATTACACTTCAGGTTCGGACTCCCTGAGTTGCGGGGGCCCGGTGGAGCACGGCCTGGCATTGACACCGTCGAGATGTCAGTCATGAGCTCTAAATTGTGCGTGCATGTGCTGTATCATTACTATGAATGCATTAACGTTAGATCGCGTTTAGTTTTGCTCATAACCGGTGGAGCCTCCACTGGAAATGCTCTACATACTTGTACAGTAGTAATATCATAATAATACATGCTTACTTGTATTTTAATACATACAGTAGTGTAATCCCATTAGGTCGTTCCTGAAAACACCTTTTTTGTGTGTACATGCAGCGACAAAACCTGAAGTCTGTACATCAAAGTCTGACTTCTGAACCACCGTGGACTAGGGGGCCCTAATACAGGGCGGTAGCGAGCGGTTGCGAGGAGCGTAGCCGTAGCAAACCCGCGCGGGGTGCCCGCGAAGCAGGGCCTCGCGGTATTTGCGGAGGTGGGCCCAGCGACGATCATTCCAGTGAGCGGGCACATTGCCGCAACTCGGAGTTAGTTCTTCTCGTGCGGGGGTCTGGGGGTGCAACCCCCAGAATGCTTTTAATAGTGGGCTATTACAGTTTTCAGGCTAATTGTACATTTCTCAGCATTTTTGGTACAGATTTAGTCCTCTTTCGTTGATGATGAGGGAATCACCCTCAATTAGCAACATATCCGCTCTGCCAGGGTTATGGGACACTTGGAAATGGCTTGGAAAGGAAGTCTTGCTGTATTACACGACAAACAAGACCAGCTAAATCTGACAGGTGAAGAAAAACGTAGTTTGTTGGTACTGTTGGATCTGCTTAATATTCTGCTACCACAAAGAAATCGATCAGTGAAAAGTGCTCTGATAGCCTGCCTGGAATGTGGGACACTTTCAGAAGGTGATATTATACTCGCAATTTGTATAGATATCTCCAGATGATTCATCCTTCAACTCCAGCTCCGATCGAACCTCGGAAGATCCGATAGCAGCGCTATCAAAGCGACAGCGCTTATTGAGATTCCTACTTACACACTGCACGGGAGTTGTCCCTGCTTTTACTTCGGCGGTGAGTCTTTTGGTTCGTTTCGCTTGGGCCTTCGCGATACGTTTTGCTTCTTTTGCTGCTGCAATTGCGACCCGTTTGGATTCTTAGCTTGTGCCTTTGCGATTCGTTTGGCTTCTTTCGCTTCGGCGTTCGCGATTCGCTTTGCCTCCTTAGTTTCCGCCTTTGCAACACGCTTAGCCTGCTTGGCTTCTACGGCGGCGACACGTTTCGTTTCTGCGGCTGCAGCGAGAGCGAGCTTTTCCTTCTCTTTGAGGGAATCAGCTACTAGCTTGGCTATTTTCTTCTCTTGGTGCTCCTTGGCTTTAGCTACTTTAGCTTGCGCTTTAAGTTTCTTTTCGCGTGCTTTATATGCCTTCTCTCTTTCCTTAGCGATATGATGTTAAAAGCTCTCATTGCTAGTCATCAGACATGCACCACTCACAATCTGACCGTTAATATCACGTTTTGGCTTCTGGTGCATCACCCGTTCTTCCATAAACCAGTGATTCATTGATTCCACGCGTATTTGATCTATGTTATCTCCCGATCGAACTATTTTTCTAGTAGTCCTCTCGGAAATCATGACAGTAGGTTTTAGAATGATCGTGTTTTTTTGTGGGCGTAGGTTCGTCACCAATACTACCAGCGAGCATCTTGTTACGATAAAGCGGATTTATTCCGGTCCTCTCAAATCCATCAACTAAGTGAGCACGGGTCAAAGTCTCATGAAAGGCCTTCGCTGCAACACCCACAATATTTGTTTCGTCCACTATAATCTTATTTGACTTCTGGTAGTTTCTAATCTCATTTCCAAGATTGCGCTTGAAGTGGTTGAAGACGCTAACGTCCATTGGTTGTAGGAAGTGTGATGTGTGTGCCGGAAGTGCATACAACTTGATACCATTTTTTCTTGCACACGCCAACGTGCGGACTGAAAAATGAGCTTTGTGTCCATCCATTACCAAAAGTACAGGGCGCTTAGGAGGAATTTGTTTCACGAACCACTCAAAGCATTGCACGAACAGCGACGTTATCAAAAAAGAACTGGGGCTCGAAGCATACATTGAGCCGGGGTATCCTCCTTGTGTGTACCTTGTACCTTCTGTCATAACTCTTTCCCGGAAAGAATATGAAGGGCGGAACAATGTCACCGTCTGCGTTACCGCAAACTAATGTGCTCACGTTAACTCGACTATCGGATTGCTGTACATTTGCCCGGTTTCCTTTACACACTAGTACCTTCGGCTTCGCCCCTGAAGCTTGACCACACATCTCGGTTTCATCTAAATTCCAGATTCGAGAGGGAGGGATCTCCTCACAGCTTTCAAAGACCTCCTTGAGAATGTTGAATTGAATATCAACATTCTCTACAGTGGACGCTTTTGTTCTGCAGACTTCTAAGCTTTGGGCTTGGCATCTGCTGAAGTGTGATTTATTGCAATGTATGAAGTTGTTGGTCCAGCTAACTGATGGGAAGGTTGCGGGTATTTCACGTGTATACGGACGCTCCTCAACAACCTGTCGGATAAACATACTCAACTCGGATCTTGTGAAGCAAAGCCCTCGCTTCGTACGCGCATCAACGGCCTTCAGCACTCCTTGGACCTCACCGTCAGTTAAAATAGGCTCCGGACCTGGTTTAGCATTCAATGGAACTTGTCCGGTGACATGGCGATGTAAAGAACTACGGGATACGCCGGAAGCCTCAGCAGCCCCACGTATTGACATCTCCTTCCTCTTCACGGCTGCCATAGCCCTCTCCATTTGGGCGAGAGTAGGTTCACTAGGCACGTCGATGTTAGGCTCAATAACCTTAACCATGGTGACAATAAGGAAACTTTGACGCGGTGCACAATGAGCTAAACTGCGAACTGCGGAGTTGCTAGAAGATTGAGTCCATTTCTACCAAAATAGCCTAGTTACTATGAATAGTTGCTGTGTCCCATGATTGTGTGTCCCATAACCCTGGCAGAGCGGATAATTTGCTTTGTTCGTACTATATTTCTCTGTAGTGACCTGAACGTCGAGTATTTTTGTACATGTATGACTTAAATGCAACATAAATGAGGCATTGCCTGTACCTTCATCTCCGACTGCTTTACAATCGCCATTCTGGTTCGCTGCGCTAAACTCGTTGCAGTCACCGTCAATAAGCCGATGCCGTGATGTTTGTCCTTCCGTACGACGACGGTAGGTCCTTAGACTGAAGCAAAATTATGAGGGTCGGGCGGCCCTATACTACTTTCTTCAATATTTCGCTTGCAAATTGGTGAAGTTACGTGAGGCGTTATTAATAGGAATTAGCTTTATAAACCAGAGGACACCGCACGCTTCAATAAATCGGGTCACACTGTCCAAAATCTCTGAATCTGGTTTTTCTGCTGACTGTCTACGAGTATTTTGCGATCCATTGCACAATCAGTTCATACTGCTGCCTGCCGCGGCACCAATTTCAAGACCAAGGCGCGTTGGACAAGGCCGGCCCTATCGCGTTCATGATGAACAAGACCCGCCAGCACACGAGAGACTCGGTAGCCTTCTCGTGTGTCCCCCGAATGTCACCTACCTAAGCGCGTGGGACCTGGTGAACCCCGCGCGTGAGCATGTTATGGAATCCAAGGACTTCCTCGTCTCAGCAAGCTTCGTCGTGGCGGCCGCTCGAGCGACGTGGTTGGACGGAAGTGAATTGCGTGGAGCGCGCGAGCTCTATTGAGATTCAGTCTCCGGTTTGTGTATGTCCCCAGCTTCGCTCTTGGCTGCAATGCGACCAGTTCTTCGTTTGCGACGTCTTCTCCAAGATCGACAAAAGAGCCTCGTTTGTCAATTTCGGCGATCGGAAGATGGTAGGACCAGGCAAGCCTCGTTCAAGACCGGGTAATTTCCGACTTGGGTAATCGGTTCCGGCCTCCGGGGCCCCCTGTCCCCGTGCTGCGTGTGTTAGCTCAAAGCAACCGCACTAGTCACGTTAAAGGTACGTATGTACTAACCCCCGGACACTTGATCAACGGGTCCGCGTTCCCTCCCGAGTGCCCCAACCAGTTCAAGCTGCTTCGTGAAGGCGTGTCGACTTCGACGGGCTGCTGGGAAGAGGAGTACAAGGATCGAATTGACCACAACGGAACAATGGTGACCGACTTCTACTGTCCAAGCACCAAGAAAATTGGGCGTCAACCCCCATGCATGAGTACCAAGACAGCCTTCAAGGCTCAAGAAACATTTACGCCAACGTTGCAATCGCGATTCTAGCCCATGATGGCTACCGGCAACGCAATAGGCTCAGCCTACAGAAAAATCCAGGACTCTATAGCTAAAAACACAAATAGAGGTTCTCTGACCCCCCCCAAAAAAATCAGTTTATACTGCTTTTTATTTCCCTTGAATCACAGAATGTTGGTTATCTTTTAGAACAGAAAATTTATCGATCACCGCGCCCGTAGAAGTCTCAACTGTCGTTAGCGTGAGGTTTGTCGGAATTACAGACAGCAATGTGATTGCATAGTGCTTATTATCCATAAGCGCATGCCATTCGGGTGACTCAGGGTGTTTGTACTTGTACAGACCCTCGGGGCCTCCAGCCGAACCAGAAATTACGTACACGGGTGCCTTGGGGTTCGAATACGTCGCGTCGTCTTTCGATACACCATGGATAACTACATTTCCATTAGCCACCGGATATTGCCGCTCGTAAGCATGGACATGACCCTGCAGCACCAGATCAACTTTGTACTTGACAAACAGCGCCTCGAATGCTTCTTGCACGCTCAGAGCATCATAGTCGTTGTTAGGTTTTCCATCCGCATGACATGAGCGAATTGTATACATTGGTCGATGCATTCCAACGATTAGCCACGGCATCTTGTCACGGTTAGCGTTCGCAGCTTTCAGGTCCTCTTCCAGCCAAGCCAACTGATCGCCGAAATGGCCATAGGTATGGTGCGTGTGGTACGCGTTACTAGGAAAATTAGGGTAATCGGTCTCGGACGAGACCGTTGTAAAGTGCACCGATGCGTACTCGTAGGAATACCACATATTCAACACTCCACCGCTCTCATTCGACGGCATTCTGAAACGCGAGTTGAAAGCCGAATAGTTACCAAGCTGGTTAAGCTTGCTGTCCGACATCAGGCATGAAGGTGAGTGGCATTCCGCCTCGTGATTTCCTACCAGTACCATGTACGCCATCCGCCGCATAATATTGGTCATAGAGTTCATGAATTTGTTGTACACTTGCTCATAGTAGAACCCGAACGCAGTAGTAGCCGAAAGGAACGCATCATCAGCATACGAAACATCGCCGAGATGGTAAACAAAGTCCACTTTGTCCACTAGACCATTAACATATTTGTTCGTCTCAACAGCGTTTGCATCCGCGCCCATATCACCATACACAGCAACCGTGAACGGACTATTGTCGCCGCTTTTTCGGGCCGTCGTGAACGAGCTGACCGCACTCCGAAACTTATTGATCGTGGAGCTGCCAACCTTGTAAAAGTACTCCGTGTTAGGCTTGAGTCCAGTTATGATTGCATGATAGCTGTACAGCGAATAGTCGTTATCCTTGTAGTACGACTTCGTTTCGATGGCTACATCTTTTACAGGGGTCAAGTCGTCTTCAGAAATGCCAATCCACACCGCCGGGTCTTCTTCCAAATCAAAAGTCGTCCAGGAGATGGTCATACCAGTTCCAGCTTTTTGACCAGCGAACGCCAAATGGAATTGCTGTGGCATCTTGGTAGTGTCGCTTGTTCTACTCACGCGACATGCCTCCGAAGGAGTCAAGTCCCCGAGATGGTATTGAATAGCACATGAAGCCTCGGGTTTGCAGCTTAGTGAAGCCCAGTCGTACACACATGAGCTGTCGTCCACTGCGGTACCTGACTCCGACGCCGATGAGCTGTTGTGACGATGGAAAAGGCCTTTCACCTTGTCCAAAATGCCACTCGCTTCCGCCGAAGCCACGGAACAGAATGCACAAGCAACCACTGCGGTCTGCAGTGCTGAGCGTGCGCGCATGTTTCGGAAATGTTGTTCAATACCGCCCAGGATGCAAAAACTCAAATGCTAACTGGGTACCATGAACGTCGCGAACCGTGCAATCACAGCTCATCTGTTGCTACAACAGTACATGTATAGCCACCATCCGAAGATATTGAGCTGCAATTCCTGTGCAGAGTGCCCCGCCTCACGGTTAGCCGGGAAATAGGTGTACGTACGCCAAAACAGCAACATCACATACACGTACTACAGTTCCTGTACACATACCTACAATACATGTACAATATCCATAATGCATCTAATGTGCAATCCCTGCAGCAGATGCTGCATTCGAACAGTACAACATCCGGATACGATGGGCAACATGTACTTTCAGCACTCGCAGTCATATTGTTGCTTGCCTCAAGTAGATCGACGGTATGCACTGCGCTATGGGCAACATCACGCGGCTCGATTGGCGAGTCGGATCTGGATCTTCGATCTCTCTGGCAGTGCTGGTGGGGGGCTCTATCTGACCTCATCGACAGCACGGATTAAAAGGAAGGCAAGCCTTGAATAGGAGTAGCCCGAGTCGAAGCGGGCCACGGCTCCGGTTTGTGGGTTTCAGCCAGGGTCACGCTTTAGACCCAACGTAAAGTTGTCGGAAGCAGCTAGTTGTGTATTTCCATCAAGTGCGTTTGGTTGGAAAAATCGTGAACTGGATAAATGCACCACATGTGATATTCAAGGATAGCTTCTCCGAGCGTTTCATGAGCTCGAGGGGTTTCCAAGAATAGTGAATGAAGTCGCAAACGTGAATGACGTCGAGAGTGTTTCTCCGAAGCCAGGTGCTTTCAACGGCCTCACTACCACCGAACAATTGCAACTCATGCAATACCAAACAAACTATCCGTACGCAACAACCTCACAGCAATATGGTGCAATCTCTCACTTGCGAGAGGAGCAGCGACGCCGACAAAAAGAGTATTCGAAGGCTTTAGCGCAGCAAGTTGCTCAACGTGAACAGCAAAGGCAGCGCGAGCGTGAGCTGGATCAACAATATGAGAACCGATATGGCAGCTTTCACCATCCAACGCCACACCAGCAAGGTGTTGTGCAATCCCGTAATAACACCTTCGAACCTGCTGAAAGGGGAATGCTAGATGGATTAGGCCGTAGCAACAACCAAAATTCTCGAACAAGCTTTGCACGCGGTCCACCCCAACTCCACCATCGATTACCGGGTGGACCAGAGCTACAAGACTACGCACCATCTTTTACGCAAGGCCGAGCGTCGTACGGAAGCCAGACAAACTTCCATCCTGCGAACCAACCAAGTGCCGGGAATCAAAGCGTTCCTAGTGACTTTGGACTTTCTGGGAACTCAAATCATCAACATTCCATGCAGCAAGAACGCTGGCATCATCAACAACAACAACAACAACAACAGCCCTCTCATGCACCAATCGGAGTCAGAATGCCAAGTTTTATACCAGGAATGCATGTCCAGACTGGATGGCCCGAGCAAAGTGCTCAAGCAAATGTGATGATGCCGGCAAGGAGCAGTCAATTTTGGCCAAACCAAAGCTTGGGTGAGCCAATTCTACCGGTAGTCGAAGCAAACAGAAGGCGCATTTCTCCTCACCAATCACTTAAGCAGAGTTTCCAGCCAGAATATGCACAGCCTGAGCCGCAAGTGACCATGCATATCCAGAATGGAGGTCGGCGGCAACGAACTGATATCCACGATGGTGGTCGTGGCAACTCGGAAGAGGCTGAGAGACTCAGAAGGAAGTTACAACAGCAGCAAGAGATGCAGCTCGCACTTGAACGACAAATCGAAGAGAAGCGACAGCAAAAACTTGAAGCCAAACGACGTCAGGAAGAAGAGGACCGACGCGAAATGGAGCGATTCGAAGAGGACCAGCGCCGGCAACGTGCTGAGCAGGAACGGCTTCAGGAAGAAAAACGTCGGAAGGCTGCACTGGAACAAGAGAAGGCTGAGCAAGCTGCTGCGGCTGTTGCTGCAGCAAATCAGCAAGCCAAACTACATCAGCAACAGAAGCTGCATGCACAAGCTAACCAAGCTCAAGCTCAATACCAGCAACCACAGCTCGCCCAATCTTTTCAGCAACCTCAATTCCATCTTCAGCCACCCTTACAGCCGCAGTACTTTGCAAACGCATCATCGCCGAGTAGATTGAAGAATCCGTTTACCAATTCGCGTGCTCACCTGTTTGAGGATCCACCGCCACAGCAATCACCTCAGAGTGGCTTGGTGATCCCAAACAGTGGATTATCGAACCAAAACGCGTCACCTGTCCGGGGTCAACAGAGATTTGATACGATGTTCCCTCAAGAACGCCACCCTGTTGATCATTCGATGGACCCCTCAGAGCTACGCCGCCAGTATGATGACATGCGAGAGGAGCTCAAAAGGCAGAAACAGCTTGTGAATCAGCTTCGCCAAGCCCAGGTGCAAATTCAAAACCAACAGCAACATCATTCTCCCGCCCGGCATGAAAATGGAAATATGCCAACACTGATGGACTTAGAACAGCTTCGCAACGAGTTGCGTAGAGAGCTCGAACACCGTGAGCAACTTCACCGTCAAGAGTTAGCGTCACTTAAGCGAGAGCAACAGCGTGTTCGAGAACCTGAGTATTCACCTCGCCGATATCTGGGGGTAAAAAGCTCAATTCAAGTGATGTCCAGCCAGAAGCAACAGTTAGCATCGCAGTCCCTGACTAAGCAACAGCAGCAACAGAATCAGCAATCTACAGTTGAAGACCTTCGATCATTACCTCGCCAAGACGATGATCCAATTGATGAAAGTTTAGTTTCATTGCGTGGCGAAAGCGAGTTTGTGTACTTTGATGGACGAATGACTCAAGCTGATTTAGCTGAAAACAACGTTGTGGTTGAGGCGGTTTCTGCAGCTAGGAATGACTCGAACAACGGAAGTGAAGAGGTTGTTTTGGATCAGCAAACCAAGTCAATTAACGTGGAAGTACCGAGCGGCTTGGAGGTGAGTCTACGTCTTTCTTCAGTAAAGAAGCATAGCGTCAAGCAGTCTACCAGCGTATCGCCCGCATTGAGTCCAGTTATAAAGCCCACCCGTGAAGACGATGCCGCTGACAGTGAGGACGAAGCTCACGACTTTTTCATCCGGTCGTCCCCAATCGACAATCGAAGCGAGCTGTTAGTGTCGTCTCCAGCTTCTCACGCCCGCTGGACGGCAGCAAGCAGCCATCGCTACTCCCAGTTACCGCCCGCTTTAACTTCATCATCGCCTTCCAAAGAATCTGGCATGTGGCGTCTTGAGTCTGTGGGAACCAACGACGCCAGCGATACTGATGATGACTTCGACGCCAGTCTAGATGGCGAGCAGCTCGAAGCCCTCTTTCAGCGAAATGTTAGGCGTCACGAAATACTTGTCGGCTTCCAGAGCAGAGTTCAAGCCCACACGCAGGACTCAATCCAGCAAGAGGGTAATAAACTTCCCCAGACCAGATCGGCGTGGACAGAACTACACCAACAGCTTGAAAATAATCGGCGAACATCGGTTCCCGGTAAGCAGCGAAAGCTGAGCGCCACCAGCACTGCATCTAATGACTCAAGTTACAGTCAAGACATCAATGTAAACGATGAGGTTGCACTCGTAGCGTCCTCGAAGTGGATGCCGTCGTCTCTCTTTTTACCAACAGAACAATCAACACGGAGTACATTAAGTAGATACAAATAATGCCAGGCTACACTGGTTTTTGATTGACACTTAAGCAGCCAGGCCGCTCTAGTCGTCTATCATCCCTTCAAACACGGAGGCGATTCGCTCTCGCTTCCGTCTTTCACGCACTTCTCCTGGCTTTCACCAACTTAACTTACCACCAGTGGAAGAAGGACAGCCACGAGCCCGGGTGGCTGCCACTGCCCTGGTTGTTCGTCCACTGGTTGGTCGAAGGAGTAGCCGTCGTCGCAACTGGGGCAGTCGTCCACGTGCCGGTGGAGGTGGTGGTGGTAACAGGAGCCTCGGTAGCGGCTGGAGCATCCGGCACCGGAGCATCCGTCACGGGGGCCACCGTGGCGGAATTGTCACTGCCAGTGGAGGAAGCAGCGGGGAAGAAAGCAGAGCCGGTCGAGGCCGAACCAGGCTGGCTGGAGACACCAGTCGAGCCCGAGTTCGAGGCTACCGTCGAGGACTCGGTCGAGCCGGCAGCAGTCGAACCGGCAGCAGTCGAACCGGAGGACGAGCCTTCACAGGCCACCGACTTCTCCAGCAGCATGGTCACATCCGCGTAGCTCAGTCCGATGCTCGTCACTGTGTCGGCAGCGGGCTTGGCCTTGGGGAACCAAATGAAGTCCGGGTGGTCGTCGTCCGAGTCGTAGACCCACTCGCCGCCGATGATGTTTCCATCGTCGTCCATCTCGAGCAGGTAGTAGTAGTAGGCACCAGTTGTGTACGAGTTCACCTTGCCTGAAGACACGAGCGGGCCGTCGGTGTACGTCTCGAAGATCCACGAAAGGCGAGACTTGACGTACACGATGCTCTTGGCAGCAGCGTTCCACGGGTACTCGTCGAGTCCGTAGAAGGTCTGGGCCGCCTCCGCCAGCGTCATGTTGGTCTGCTCGTACACCTTGAAACCACGCACGGGCTGGTTCCACACCTCAGAACCAGCGGTGACGTCGGCGATGAAGGTGGCGTTCAGCTTGCCCAGCAGATTGGCAGCGGCGATGTGGAAGTACGCAGGGTTCAAGTCACGGTACGAGTCGCTCGAGTGGCGGCCGTACTCGTCAGTGGAGTCGGTGCCGCCGTTGTAGCGCGTGCCCGTGAACACGGTGGTGACGGTGGCGCCATCGTACACGTCCGAAAGTAGAGCCTTGATGTCCATGGGCTGGAACGTCACGCCGTTGTACGTCACAGCGCACTGCGGCTCGTCCTCCAGCATGGCAGCAGGGGTCCAGGCGTGGCAGATGCCGTACCAAGTGGGGATGCAGTAGCCCGAGGTCTTGCCAGCACGGATGGCGCACGAGCTGCCGTCCGTGAGCGAGGAGCAATCGCTGTCCGAGGAGCACACTGTGTGGCTGCTCATGGAGTCGATGCCGTTGTCCTTGGACACCTTGTCCATGAAGTCCGTCACGTCCAGACCGAAGGCCGTAGCGTACTTTTCGGCGGCGCTGGGCTCGCCGGGGCTCCACACCACGTTGATGCCATCCTGGTACGTGGGCCAGTACGGGCCAGGCCAAGGCGAGGGGGTGTGCACGCCCACGGTGGGCAGATTGGCCAGGTTCGCCTCCATGGCCGTACCGAAGTAAGCCTCGAGCTTGGCGATGTCCTTGTTAGTGTTGGCCTCAAGGTGACGCTTCTGCTCCATTTTCTCCTGCAGACGGCGGCCGGACATGGGCGCGTGGTGAAGCTTGCGGCTGTTTTGGCCCTCCCAACCCGTGGCACACTCCGTCGACTTGCCCTTCGACGTGGTGGCTGGGGAAGTCGTCGACGTGGTCACGCCGGACTTGGTGGGCGTCGCCGTGGGCTCCACGTCCGACGATCCGGCCACACTGGTTGAGGTCGTGTCCGGGGCAGAGGTCACGCCGGTCTTCGTAGGCGAGACCGTGGCCGTGGTAACGCCGGTCTTCGTTGGCGATACCGTTGCCGTAGTGTCCTCGTCCGAGGAGGCAGCGACGCTGCTTGAGGTTGTGTCAGGGGCAGAGGTGACGCCGGTCTTAGTGGGCGAGACCGTGGCCGTGGTGTCCACGTAGGACGAGCCGCCAGTGCTGCTGGAAGTGTCAACGTTCGAGGAACCGCCGACGCTGCTCGATGTCGTTTGCGGGGCGGTGGTCACTCCGGTCTTGCTGGGGGACACCGTCGAAGTGGTGTCTTCGTAGGCGGACCCGCCAACGCTGCTGGACGTCGTGGCATCTTCCACCGAGGAGCCAGCAACGCTGCTGGAGTTGGAGGCGGGGGTGCCGATGTTGACGCCGGTCTTGGTGTACGTGGAAGTCGAGGTGGAGGTCGACGTCTGCGAGACCGTCGTGCCGGTCTTGGTGGACGTCTTGGTGCCGCCCGAGGACGAGGTGGTGGACGTCTGCGTCGTGGACGTGGAGGACGACGAAGTGGACGTGGACGTCGAGGTGGTGATGGTGTACGCGTCCTGGTTGGCGTTCGCGGCGGGGGTCTCGATCGAGAGCATCACCGAGCCCACCATGGTGGAGACCGACTCGGTGGGGGCCGAGCTCGAGTTGGCCAGCAGCTCCGAGTACGTGACGGGCACCGAGGGGATGGTGGCGAGGTCCGGCAGCGTCGGGTCTACCTCGACGGAGATGGCGCAGTCCTGGTCGGCCACCTCGGCGCCTCGCGCCGGGAACTTGCTGCTGATCTCGCCCGTGGTGTTGGCCGACGTCACGGGGTCGTAGAAGAGCGACGACGCCGCGGTCTGCTGCATCTGCAGCGCCACGAGGGCCGCGGCGGCCGGGATGAGGTAGCACCGAGGCGTGTACACCATGATGCCGGTTCGCGGCGCACTGAGCCTGGAACGAAGGCGACGCGGAGTAATTTCCTCGCCGGCGAGAAAATTGGGGAATGGCCGCCTGGCATGGCATCCCTGCGAGCCACGCCATGCGCCGCTCTGATCCTGCGCGTGAGACCGCTCGGTCTCGGCAGTCGGTCAAGCGTGGCGGCGCTAGAGGCGCTGCACCGTTGGACGTGTCCGCCAGCTGGCACGCAACATGGGATATCGAGCGCGCCAGGCGGTCGAAGCCGCGAGCCCCACAGCTGCGCGACTCGCCTTTGCCGCTCCGACTCGCGGTGGCTCGATGCAAGCGGGCGCAAGAACGCTGCGATTCGGGTGGCGACGGCGTGCAGGTGGTGGCGGTGGAAGCTCATTTCTAGGCCATAGCGAGCTGCTGGCCGATGCGAGGGGGACGCCGTCACCCGACGATCGAGGATGCAGTCGGCATCGGGAAGCCCCGGCGATGGAAAGCCCTGGCTGGGGCTGGAGCAGCTCACGCGCTGTCTGACTCTGAGCGGGGCCGCGTAAAGGCGCCATGGCTTTCGGCAGGGTCTTGAAGTAGCCGGTTCCCGGTCAAGCGGAGATACATGTAGTCAGCGACTACACTTGGCGTTTGTATGGCGCTGCGCTGGGAGGCGCGGTGCGGTCCGATCTTGTCGTATCGGTGCTGCCACGGCGACGTCTCTCTCTCTCTCTTGTCTTTGGTTGAAATCGCACTTGTCCGCAGTGCTGCGGTCTACGTGGCCTGGCTGGAGACGACGGAGCTAAGTGATCTCGGCTGCTGCCTATCGCCATGCTCGCTCGGAAGAGAGCGCGGCTGCTGTGCCGCGCAATCTTGTTGCGCTCACCATGCTTATTCACGGTGCGCCCCAGCTTGTGGGGATGCAGCTGGTCAACACGGCGGTGGTGGCTGCTCTTGCCACCTGTACGGTTGATCGGGTCACCCACCAGCGACGCCTGAACCTAGGGTGTCATTGTCGTACAGCGACTGTGCTGGTGGGCGACAATCTAACAGGAGCGAGAATGGAGTGTAGCGCTGTACCGACAAACGCCTGACCCAGCACTACGGCTTAAGGGAACAGATCACCACCTCCATCACGACTCGTCATGGAGGCGGTGTCGTTGACGAGGCACCAAAATGCCGTTGGCACCATGGTGGATACTGTAGCGCGCTGCAACCAAACGATAGCCGTGCGCAATGCTGCGAACGTCAAAATGTACACTAACCCAACACAAAACGGAGCGCCCTGAATGCCCTCTTCTTCCTCAAAACCAGCAGCCGATCCGGGTGGATCGCGGCGCCGTCGGCCACCAAGAGGATCACCTGCCACGCATGCCTTGCACCTATAATACCTCGGGCAGATAGCGGTAGACCAAATTTTCATATTTACCCACGCCACTTCCGGCTCGCCAGGCGGGGTGGCGCCACTTAATGCACTCCCAGCAGGGCTTCCTTAAACCGGAGCTCTGGGTATGATGCAGTACCGACGGCTTCAACAATGGCTTGTTGCACTTTTCGCTGGTCGCTTGCTCAAATCCACCATGCAGGATGTTGGAATCCAACGTGGATTCGTTACGGGTATCCGGATAAATACTTTTTGTCCCGATCATCGAGTTCTGACACCAATATTTGGATTCGTGAAGTAAACTACTCGTAGTACTACAGTGAGACCCCCCGTTTTCGCGAAGGGTGGACCATAAAAAGGTTGAGAGGCCAATAAGGTATGTGGATCTGCCGTTTTCGGCTGGCATGAGTCTCGGGATTTCGTTGTACTTGCGGTTGTTCTTGAGGGTGCCCCGAACGGTGGATTCGCCCCCGGACGTGCAGTCTTGAATTTGGTAGTTGTCCAAGCGGCGAGGCGTCTGTGCGACCACGATGGCTCAGCGTGAGCTTTCAGACAAAGCTCGCCTTTTTGAGCCAATGTCAGCGTAGTATAGGAGGAGGGGCGACACGCCACTGTAGTACTCGGCAACATACAAAATGAATGTATTTGTATCGAATGATTTATCTTGGAGGACTTGTCATCCCTCCCCTGGGAGAGCACCCCACCAGCGTATCCCATAGGCAATCCTCTGAATGTGCGGAGTATCAGGTCTAACAGTTTATTGGAGGTCACCGGCCGCGAAAAAGGGGGGCCTCACTGTAGAACTGTTAGCACGGCAGGCTTCTCGCCGAAAGAATTATTAATAACTCGTTCATTACAATACAACTAATAGTTGCAAGTTTTACAAACCAAGTTGCAAAGTGATAAAAACCGGGTCAGTTCAAGTGAACAAAACCGATGCATTTTTCATGTTTTGCAAAATGGATGGGTACACTTTGCAGGCAAGCTGCAAACTCCCTCGCGCCAGTCATTTTGGCGCGAATTCAGGGCGCCTACCGCGCCAATTGCCCTGCGCAAGCTGCCGCTTTACTATACATAGCGCACACATCCGCAAATGCCGTGCTCGACACCCCCCTCCACGACCAGCGTCTCCTTTGAGCGGACGCAAGCAAAGGCTCGCGTCGTACGCGCCTTCCAGGAAGGCAAGGACTGGAGAGAGGTGGCCACCGCCAACGACGTCAAGTACCATACTGCTCGCAGGGCTGTCCAACTTTAATTTATATTTATCTAGAAATGAAGGTTGGTCGCGCATTGGAGAGCGCGCTGTAGTCCAGCTGCCGCCGTCAAAAGGCAGCAATCTGCACGGCCAAGGCTGGCGCGCGAGTACCTGGCTCCGGATGGCATCATGAACCTGAACAAGTTGGTCGTCTTGCGCCTAGGCCTCTATAGTCCCATGCTAAACCCCATTGAGGGCTGCTGGAACTCGCTTAAGGCCAAGATGCGCCGGTTCATGGCCGAGA
>BSXT01018945.1:0-25339 GCA_030267785.1 Phytophthora fragariaefolia
GGCGTGGGCGGTTGGGAGAGCTCCTCCCCACTGTCCAAAGTACGCCCACGGCCGGCAAGTCGGACAATGAGTGCTACGCACGACACCCGCATCACCGCATCAAGCGGTCGCGGACGCCCCTCACAGGACGACTGGGCGACAGGCGGGGTGCGCTACTGGGTCAAATGAGATCTGCCGAGAAAGGCAAAGGCGCCTATCGGCTGGTCTCCTTAGGTGCGCGCGAACTTGGTGTATCCCGACATCACAGAGACTTGTCCTTGCGCACTCGGCGAGATTGCCCTGCCCCGGGCCGACTTCCTCTTGGCGCTACCTGTCAACATCCTACAAGCTATGCCTCTCGGGTGCTGACGGCAGACATAATCCAGCCCACGCAGGGACTTACCGGAGAGTGTACGCTTGGTTGGGACTTAGAAGATTCTGCACTGTTTAGATCTTATGTTCCTGAAGAGCCGCTAGGGCTCTTTCTACTGTCTCCTACATTTCAATACAAATATCAAGTATAACGAGGGCGGTTTTGGATCTCAAACGCCCCAAACTTCTACGTAACTGACACCGTTCTTCGTCTAGTCGGTGGCTTGGCTGGCAGTACCGTATCCGCTCTCACACTGAGATACTTTTCCGCTCTGAATCTGAAACACCGGGCGTGAATCCATCCAGTACCGTGACCGCTCGCAACTTGAACCAGGCGACCGCTCCGAAATTGAAACAGGGACCACTCTTGGCTACATCTGGCTAGGGTCACCCGTAATTGGGACCCTAATACACAGCGACCACAAAATCGGTGTGGCGCTACACCACACCAGCGCCATCGGGCTGGGCGCCTGTTTGATGCAGGATTATGGGAAGGGCTGGCAACCCATCGCATTCGCTAGTAAGGTAAACAGAGAAGCGGAGAGTAAGTATAGTATTACCAAGTTGGAGTGTCTCGCTGTGGTTTGGGCTATTAAGCTGTTCCGCCCTTACCTCTATGGGAGGACCTTCACGATCCTGACGGATCACGCGTCATTGAAATGGCTGATGACGAGTAATAACCTGACCAGAAAATTGTATCACTGGGCAATTACGCTTCAAGAATATGAATTTGATGTGCAGTATCGCCCAGGCAGCACTAACGTAGTAGCAGACGCACTTTCGAGGGCGCCCGTAAAGATGCTAGCCGCAGTGGAGAAACGACGACGACGACGAAAGCGGGTTGCTGTAAACGAAGATGAGTCAGCAGGAACGCCTAAAGTAATCAGTAGGGTAAATGGGAAGCCGCGGAAGCGGTATGTGACGAGAAGCACTGAAGAAAACACCAGATGAATCCCACAAAGTGCAGCGTTATGAAGTTGAGCACGAACGGAGTACCGAAACAACAAGAGGGGAGGCGGTCACGGAAGCGCAGGAATTGCCGCGACCCCATTGATTCGAGGACCCCGCAGTATACAACGAACTGAAGAAGGCGGAATACGTCATACGGAGGAGAATGAGTATCGAACTGAAGAAGGCGAGCTGCAGTTAAGGGGACAGACGCTGCAGTTGACCGACGACGATATCCGCGCGGCACAGACACGTAGTCGCCTCGTGCAGCGAATAAACGAAGCTGGAACACATCGAGGAATGGAGGTCACAACAGCGTTCGGGTTGATTGTGATACGAACCCCACGTGGCAGACGAGTGATTTTACCTCCTTCACTATGGCCTGTGGTGTTTAAAGATTGCCATGACTCGGTTTGGGCAGGACACTTGCGAGCAACGCACACATACGCTAGGATAGCACAACTCTACTGGTGGTCGAATCTACAGCGCGAAGTTAAATCATGGGTTCGGGGATGCCAAGAATGCGGTAGCCGTAAGGCACGGCCTCGGGAGGTCATCCCACCTTTACGTAGTCTGGGGGGAGGAGATGCCGGCGATCGATGGGCGTTAGACGTAGCCGGCCCTGTGCCCATAAGCGACGGCGGGCAGCGGTATGTCATCGCATCAGTTGAATACGTTACTCGATATGCGGTGGCTGTGGCGGTAGAAGAGCATACAGCCGAACGCGTCGCGAAAATTTTGATGCAATCTGTGGTCCCGAAGTTCGGTGTATTCAGGGAACTATTAACCGATGGTGTGCCGGAACTCACGGGGAAATCCATGGAGCAGTTGGTGTTAATGTTGCAAGCGGAGCAAGTCAACCCCGTTCCGTACCGACCTCAGATGGTGGGGCTGGTGGAGCGGTTTAACCGCACTTGGAAGGACCTTGTCGCAACGTACATGCACAAGGACGGCCCGAATGATTGGAATGTGTGGATAGACTTCGCTGTGTGTCCCTATGATTCTGGTAAACATTCGACTGTGGCGATATCTCCGAATGAATTGATGCTTGGCCGGCGACTGCGGCCACCCAATGAATTATTGCGGAAAACCAATGCGAGAGAAGCCGGTGAACTAACTATCTACCACCAGAGCAATGAAGAGCAGTCGCGAGTGCGCCGAACGCGCGCGGGAACGCGAACAGGAGAGACAAGCGCGATATTACAACAGAAAAGTAAGACGATAGCGGGTGTTCAAGATCGGTGATAAAGTTTGGATGTTTCGCCCTCCTAGAGGTCCCACGACGACGAAGTTCGTGCATCCTTGGGCGGGCCCAGTGCGTATTATTGATGTAGTGGGGTACGGCAACTTTCTCATCGAACGAGAAGACACGGCAGGAGGGCGCGAGCAATATATAGCGCACGTGTCCTTCCTCGCAACGTATCACCAACCTGAGGCGATACTGGCGCAGGCAGCAGCAGATATAGAAGCTCAGTTGGAATATGAAAGCCAACCTGAAGGCGAAGTTGATGACGAGGCGTCAAGAGAAACTACTGGGGCAACGGCGGCGGCTGTGCACGCATTCACGACGAAACGAACTGGCAAACAACCGTATCGAGCAGGGGGTGCTGAGGATGCTTGGGAGCGACCGAGTAAGAAGCTGGTGGAGTTGCGACGTAGGCGACGACGCAAAAAGGCTGGGCATTACGTGTTGGAATATGAGTTGCAGCCCGTTAGGCCCAAGCCGGGCGCACCGAACGGCGATAAGCGGTGGGTCTCCATTACTGAGTATGACGAGTTGTTCGAGCACGACAGAGTCGTGGAAGACTCTGGGTTTGAAGAAGGCGTGTAGTGGATCAGAACGGTATCACGAGTATTTAGAGGTGGGCAGTAAGGAATCGAGAGGTCACCGGATAAGCAACGACGAAGGGCATGTCAGTAGTGCTAGTCAAAGCACAGAGGCAGGCGAAGGGGATGGACCGCTAGAGGCCCACGTTGAAGTACCGTGTCGTCGTGTGACAAAGATTAGCACGCTGAGGGCGTGCAAAGCCGAGATCTTCGATGAGGAGTCGCACGCAAGCGGAGGGACGAAGCTAGCAGGCAGTGAGCAAGGGGGGATCGCAGCAGTGGGTCTCAGTTGAGAATTCGCGGGCTTGGGCACAAGTCGAGTGTCCGGAGCACGTGAGAGGGACCAGAAGTTGAGGGGGCCTCCCGCGGCGGCGCCTAGCGGAGAGTCCTGGCCAAGAGACTGAGAGAGTACTGGGGAACTGAGGAACTGAGAGACTGAAATAGTACTGAGGAACTGAGAGACTGAGAGAGTACTGAGGAACTGAGAGACTGAGAGAGTACTGAAGAACAGACGAGTTAAGGCTGAAGGAGGGTGAGAGATACGAGCAGAGGTTTGAGATAATAAATAGGGCAGCTCTGCCCGGCTACTTTGCGGTGGCCCACAGGTTGTTGAGTTATCCGTGGCGCGCGGGACGAACTACTGGGCGTCCAACCGCACGTAGCACCAGAGCGTACGCACCCGCCGGTAGGCAGGCGAAAAGAGACCTGTTACAACAGTGTAGCACAAGGTCGTGGATGTCTGCCTTCTCCAGAGGCAGGTGTCGAGCAGACTGGTACCGAAACAATCGATTCCTCGATCCCCAAGATTTGCATTGCTCTGTGGAGTGGGTGCTAATGTCATCCGTCCTCTGTATGAGTTCAATTAGTAATCAATGGTTTCTCAAAAGGATGGGATGTCAACCTTATACTGTCAGCTGCTTAGTGACACATGAGCTGTCCTCAGGTCTGGCAGGGACGGGTGGACATCACTCCAGAAATTACCTTGACACCTCTTAACAGCAGCCATACAGCGACTGCAGACTACGTCACCATGAAAAGCAGGGACAGTCTGCAGGCCGCAACATCTGCTACGATCGAGAAAACCCAGTCGTGGTCAAGTATCGTGCTAAAGGACAAACTCACTTTAGAACACGCTGCGGTGGACATCAACACCGACCGCGTGCTGTATCATCTGCATCTTAACCTTGATGACCCGATTCCAGAAACGTACCTCGCCAATGCTGAGTACCTGACGCTGACGTGGCCAGTGGGCGGAATCTGGAAGATCATGCATCTCAGCGACAACAACCGTAAGGTGCACTGCCTGGCTTGGCGTAAAACCGAAATGGACCACTTCGAGGTGGAGGAACTGGCCAAGAAAGTCGAAGTAGCTGGAGTTTCTGGAGATCCAGCCAAGAGTAACAGCTCTACCTTAGCTGCAGCGGAAGCTGACGACCTGCCATCAACTCTCTTCCCATGGAAGATGCAGCTTGGTAAGTGGGGTCACGATCAGCACTGGTTTCTTCGCGATATCATGCCACCACACGATCCAGACAGCGTTGGAAGCAACCACCCTGGCCCATTGACAGCGTACTTGATGGCAGGATTCTCACCGCTGGAAGTGCAGATCGAAGTGAACGCAATTACATCCGTGGACACGGTGGGCCAAACGTTCACGGCAGATGTGACGTGGGAAGTTACCATGCCTGCAATCACAACAATCCGTGAAGACTCGGTGCTACGTGAACTCATGGACATCCTCGAGTTTGACGAGAACCAATTCGAATTCACAAACATCAACTCGATGCAAGAGGAACGCGACATGACGTCTAGCCTCTCGCCTGCAGGACCAGTGCATTTCGTAGACTCAACTAGCCTGGTCCTACCTTTGAAATCTACGGCGGAGCTTCTAAACCACCTACAGTTCAGCCGACGGGTTGTTGCCGCGTTTAGTGAAGAGATGACATTGCGCAGCTTCCCTGTGGACCAGCAGAAGTTGACTTTTGCGTTTTCGACTGGAGCTGGTGTCCGTAAATCGCTACGGATTACGCCAGCTGCAGTTGATGCTGGTACCTTTGCTATTGCAAACTACAAGCTGGGCAATGTGTTCGATGTTGTTCATCATGACAAAGTTTTCGTTGGCGCGATCGACGCTGATGGTGACAAAAAGGGAATTCGCTTTGAGATGATGCTTGAGCGCCGGCCTGGGTATTACGTGACGAATGTGGCAATTCCGGCAGGGATCATCACCTATCTGTGTTTTATTTCGTATGCTCCGCTTTCTGATGGCTCGCTTATGGACACAGGTGATCGCGTACAGATTGTTCTCACACTGCTGTTGACTGCTGTGACGTTCAAGAATCAAGTCGCATCCCTCACTCCGCAGATTTCATACTTCACTACGCTGGATCAGTACGTGTTTTTCTGCTTCATCATTGCCTGCTTGGTTGCGATCGAAAATGCATTGTTTCCGCTTTTCGTCGATCTTTTCCCGAGACGAGAAAGTTGGCAGGAGAATAGTTTATTGGGCTTTTCGTGTGGTTTCTTTACTCTCGTGAACGTTGTTTGGGCCGTGTACATCGCGGTATTTGTTAAAATACGCAGACGTGCATCTCAGGCTCTGATCAAAGTGCACGAAATAATTCGAGTGCTGTCCACTTCGATTCCGCCAGATCTCCGCGAGGTTGTTCTTCACGAGTATATGGAGCGCCTCAATTTTTATGGCTGGGAGATACCCAAGGTGAGCTGCACGGAATTTGGGTACCTGTACGTGCAGCTACCAGACGATGAAGCACCACAAACAGAACGAACTGATGCGCGAGTGGCGATGCACGCGGCTAGCCGCAACAATGCTGAAAGAGAATTCGATGCGTTCAAAGAAATCTATGAAAAATTGAACCCAGCAGGCTTACTTCCGTATTCATTGGGACCAGACAGCGAGAGACCACTTCGTGCTGCAAAGCCAAACGAAGCATTTCTGGCTGGCGGTGGTGGCCGCGATCAAAGACGCTCTCTTGCTTTGACCAGCAGCCCTGTAGCCGCGTCGGCTCGAACGGCCAGTCAGATTAAGTATCGTCGGATGGTTTAGCAGCACGCTCAACTCAGTCTTGCAGTTTGGTAAATAGGGCAACCAAGCTACGCATGGAGTCGACTGTGAAAAACTGACTAGATGAAGTATCACCTGTTATTAAATACGCTGCGATGGCCTTCAGAATGTGTCGTTCAGTTCTTAAGCACTTTTAAGTTTATTGTTTGAATTGAAATTAACACTTCAATACATCTTCGAGCTGCCAGGCTCGCTATGAACAGTTCATGGTGAACCACGGTAGACAAGTTCCTATCGAAGGAATACTTGTAGTTTGGCGTAAAAGCAACTGAGTTTCCGAACTTTCGTGACTTTAACGGAGATTGGTTTGAGTCATGCTATCTACGGGATACTAGTACAATCAAACCTCATCACGCAGCGTTTGAGTGGTTTGGTTGTTTTCCCGTTTATACTTGGACAGGAAATTTGCTCATATTAAAATGGATGGGATCCGTTTCGTGGGGACGAGCACGCTGTAATAGACGACCGCCGTTACTGAGAACCATAAGAGGGTGACCAGGCTTGTGAGTACCAGAAGTCGCTTCCATCCCCATGTTCTTAAGGTTTTTTATACAGTCCTTAAAATGAAGCTGCCGGGCAGCAAAGCCACAGTAGCAGGTGAAACCAAGATGAACTCTACCACCGTTTCAATACTCCATCGCCCAGACTTGACACCTGAGTGTCGACAAACTCCGCATGCATACACAACCAGCGCCACAGTCTTTTTCGCTATATCAATACTTTCGTTTCAAGAATCCATGCCATGACGATCTCAGTCGCCAATACATGTATAGGCTTATTCGCTTTGATTCCAACGAAGCCAACTGAGTCCAGCGAGTCTCACAAGTGCCGGCCGGGACCGGTACAAGTATAATACATATGCAATGTTGAAGCCGCTCGATCTGATTCCAGGTCCGACCTCAACCGACTCAGACGTTATCTTCCTCTTTGTATCCGCAAACTGCAACCGGCGCGTGCGGAAAGTTCCTATTTCTGGCGGAACGTTCAGCGACTCAGATCTGAGTCCGTCTCCGCTTTCTGCGCGGGTGTCGAAGTTGCGCGCACATCTCACGCGGCGCCGAGAGACCCCGAGGACATGCAGCGGCCGCCGCTTCTGTGGCCGTGCGCGGGCGTCCGCCGAGCGCTGTACGTGCTTCTGCTGCTTCTCAGCGAGACGCGCCGCTTGCTGCTGGCTGCCGGCCCCAGCGCGTCCGCCAGCGGCGCAGCAGGTAGACGCAAGCTGTCACTCGCCTCCTCGCGTTACTTTTCTTTCTGCTGGTCGTTTCGCCCCGCACTGACTCGGGCGCATTTCTGCCCCTGCCCATGCACCGCGCAGCGGCCAAGACGCGCATGGAGATCCGCGAGCAAGACTTTTCCTTCAGCGGTGCGCTGGGTTGACCCTTTTTGGCTCGAGGAGCCCATTCCAGCCTCACTAACTGGCTTCCGTGCTGGCCGGTGGGCGCCGCTGCCGGCGTGGGTTGATTTTGCATGCTTTCCCTCTGCTTAGATGGCGCCCGGGAGCGGCCAGTTATCGAGGTGGTCACGAAAGACGTGAGGACCGCAGACATCTTCAGCATCATGCAAGGTACGGCGCCCGGGGCGAGCTGCGCGCTGCTGTATGCTGACGGGCAGTACGCGCTGGCGCTGTGTGTGGTCGCACCAGTGCCCGGCGAGGATGCACCGGTGGACGAAGGCACCACCTGGTGGAAGGACGCGGTGACGGAGGAGTTAACCCGGCAGGACGTCGTGGTGCTGGCGCTTATCACGCTCTGCGTCCTGCGGCTCGTGGTGTTCGTGATTCAAGTGACGTGGAAACTGATCAAGCTACCGGCGCAGTGGTATAACGCGATGAATAATGACAAGGAGGAGGACGAACAGCAGGAGGAGTCCGAGAGCAAGGATATGTGCACCGAAAAGTCGATGGCTAGCGAGAGAAAACAGTTGGCAACCGTCCGCTTCTGCCATCTGCAGTTTTTACTTGTCGTCGAGAAGTTAAAGCGTGAAATGCGAGGAGCAAAGATGGAGAATACACAGCAAATGGTGGCTTCGCTGGGAATCACGCGCCATGAAGATGAGAAGCAGGTAACGCTTGCGGAGATTTTGTCGACGCTCCAGAAGATTCAGGCTAAGGACAGTAGCTTTAAGACAACCGAGGTTGAAGAGCACCTTGCCGACTTAAAGCAAGATGATGAGGATGAAGATAATGCGGATGAAGGCCTTCCCGAAGCCTGGGTTCGATTGCAGGAAATTTACGCGTCATTTTTGCGAATCCAGGAGACGATTATCCGTCGGCAGCAGCGGAAAAGGGCATGGGAGTGGCAAATGAAGCAGCACGAGCAGCACCATCAGGGAACTCGCCGCCGCCAGCGCCGACTGCCCAGCAGCGAAGATCCTACCGATGAAGTATTACAGCAGCTGCAAGAGCTGACGAAGGAGCTGCCGCAGGGGTTCACGGCCGACATGTTCTCGTCGCTGGGCAACGCCATGCACGAGAACTCGGTCGCAGCGGAGCCTGAGACAAGCCCCGCTCCTTCTCCACAGCTGGAGGCCAAGCCGGCGCGCTCCGCCGACACGACACGCACATCCATCGTCTGTGCCGAGGCCAAGTAGCGCTGTTGGCCCCCAGCCAGCACATCCGGGTAGGTAAGTAGCAAGTAAGTAGTAGAAAGTCAATAGGAGTACGTAGTAGAACGCACTAGGCAGTAAATGAGGCAGCAGGGGCCTCGCCCATGATGTAACATACCACAACGGGCCTCGCCACTCGCGCATCATCCGTTACTGGCTGCTTCAGAGATCGCGTGTCAAATCTCCTCCCCTTCCCCCCTCAAAAAAACTTGAAAACCGCCCGTTTGCTTCAACTTGACCCGTCACTCTTCCGCCGTCCCCCGCGTGAGTGCCTGTCGTGAAACCCCTCGGACCGTCCCATATTTGCCACAAAAATGGGCAGTTTTGGCGCGGGATGGTTCTCGGAAACAGCCCAATGGAATCAGGCGGCGGCCGGCACTTCGCCTTGGGGCCTGCGAGACGCAAGATGCCGACCCTGAGGCCCGCCGCCGCCTCCTTGAGCTGCTTGCGCCGCCTGCTGGCGCTGTCGTTCCTGCTGCTGAGCGCCAGCGACGCGCGCCGCGCCGTGGCCGAGCGCTCGCACCGTACGTTGCCCATAACCCCAAATGTGCACTAAACTGCCCCCTTCGCCGCTCAAAATCTGGTCACTCACGGTAGTTTTTGTGCGGATTTTGTGCAGCCTACCGGCGCGTGGAGATCCGCGTGGAGGACTTCAGCTTCTCGGACGGGGCCGAGGACAAGCCGCGCATGGCCATCGAGGCCCGAGACATTAAGGGCTCGCAGCTCGAGCCGTGGCCGGATGGGGACGTGCACGTCGTGACGTGGGAGGCCTCAGACGAGGCGGCGGCGGCAGCTGAGGCGGCGGACGCAGAGAAGCAGCAGCAGAAATCATTTTCTCCTTCTTTTTCGTCGTCTGCAGAGGAGAAAGAAGAGAAACTGGAGACGCGGCAGAAAAAACCGTTTTCTCCTTCTTTTTCCGCGTCGCCGGTGGCTCTGGAGGAAGAAGAGGACGACGAGCTGCTCGAGCTGGAGGATGTGGCCGTGCAGGCGGCGATTGCGAGGGCCAGGCAGGACCCCACATTCGAGCGCTACGCGTCCTACCGCACCGCCGTGTGGTGGTGGAGCCACGACAAGACGGAGCTCTCGACCCAGGAGCAGGCCGCCGTGCTGGCCGTCGTGGTGGCCATGCTCACGGTGCTGGGGCTGGCAGTCGCGGTGATATGGAACGTGCTGTGGTTCGCGTGGAGGTTCTACCGGGAAAAGAGGACGCTGAACAGGCTCTTTGGGGAAGAGGACCCGGCGGCGCTCGAGCAGGAGCTGCGTAAGTTCCCCAATGAGCTGCTGTCGCTCAGAATCAAGCAGACCGCGTGCGTGAGGCTGCGCCATCTTCAGGTGCTGGCCAGTGCGACGAACTTCAAGCAACAATTGGAAGCGGTGGAGTTCCGGGAGAGCGAGATGGAGCTGGTGAACTTGCCACTTCACCCGACTAGCAGGAAGGAGATGACGTTTGCAGAGATTCTTACTGCGGTGGAGGAGATCGCGTGCAGAGGAGAACAGGTGGCGGTGGAAATGATGCAGCTTGTGGTGCCCCCGCGGTGGAGAAGTTACGTGGACGAGAATGCCTGGCTGAAGGCTCAGGATGAAAGTCTCCAGAACTTGCACCTCGAGAATGCTCGTGTACAGCAACTTTCAGAACAGATCTCGGAGCTTGTTGTGGCGAAGGTGAACGCCAATGAAGCCATCCCGAAGGCAGTATTTCTTCAGTTGCTCGCATCATTGCGTCAAAACTCGGGAAGCCCACCGCAAAATGCAACGAACGGAAATGCGACAACTAGCGAAATGGATGCATTCGCTAGGTGCTGGAGTGGAAGCATGACCATGAGTGGTAGTGTTAGCAACCTCGGTGGCCAAAAGAGCAAGGACGAGTTTAACTTTCTGCTGAAAGCTTTTGATGAAGTTGTTGAACAGCAGAAGGTCCGTCAGGAACTGCAGACTGCGATTGAGAATTTCCAGTCTGCGCACGAGCCGGAGCATGAGCAGTTGCTGCTACTTGAAAATGCCGACAGTTCAAGCAGCAGTCAGATTATGCGGCGTACTAAACAGCTTGGGGCTACAGCGGCTGCGAGTAGTGGTGCCACGGCCGCCTCCATGCGTCGTCTAGAGCGCTGGGTGGACGAAGCTGAAATGATGGAGATGACCTACGTCGAGGAGGTCGAGAGTGCGCAATTCATGCTTGAAGATGCCCGACGTGACAACTTTTGCGCAGCCATTGTCAGCAATGAAGGCAAGGGTCTGGATAGTGTTCAGACATTGGCAACCAATTTTGTCGCACTCGGTGCAAAGCGTGAGGATGCGATTCTGAAGGCGGGCGAAATCCTAGCCAACAGGTCGAACATGATGCTCCTGGTGAACAGTCTTCGTGGGATGTTCGATCAGTTGCGCAAGCGCGATATGATGAAAATGAACGAGCGAAGAAACCGTGACCGCGCTAAGGCTCAGGAAAAACGTGATCGTATGGCTCAGAAGTTTTATAACAAGCAGCAACTCATCGCTGAAAAGATTGAAAGAAATCGGGAGGCCCAGCGCCAAATAGAGGAGGAGGCACGTCTCCAACGACGTATGGAAGAGCTGAAGGAGTGGCGCGCGCAGAATGCACGGGACCGCGCGTCCTTTGTATGGACAGTCACTAAAACTGACGTGCTTGTCGTGCTGGTGATCATGGCAATCGTGTTCTTCGAAAATCTACGTGAGGTGGCATTCGTGAAGCCTTTGTGCCAGCCGGATGATGGGCATCACTGGTGGATGGTTTCTTGGTGGGCACCATCTTCTCTTCAGGTGTTCGGATGCGAGGTTGCATACGGCATGAAAATCCTAGGGATCCTTCTGGCTCTTGGCGTTGTGTTTTTCGCGGCGGCTCAGCTTAATCTCGTAGCTGTTATGCTGCCGGTGATGGGGGCGATTGCATTATACTACGTGCGCAACGAATGGATGAACATGTTCTTCCGCCTCCCGTTGTTGCTTTTAATCTATGGCTTCAACTCAGGTATCCTCTACCTGTTCAATCGCTTTGAAGACCGCAGCAACAACTCTCATGTAGTCAAACAAGGTGACAAGGAGCTTGCTGCCCAGGCTACCAAGCGTCGGAGCCTGCTACTCTATATAGTATTTCCGATCTTGTCACTGTTGTTGACAATCGTGACAGGCGTTGGCATTGCCTGTGATGCGCCGGATCAGTGTGCAGCAGAGGCTTATCAGGCTACGGCACCTATTCTGACAGGCTTGTGGGAGATCGCACGAGGGGCCTATGGATTGTAAATGCATGCGAGTTAGAACGCCAATGCATGATAGCTGAGGGGATAGCACAAGTATTTGCTGGCTGGAGTGATCAGCGATTTTTTAATTTGAATGTACGACCTAGAGACTTGAGACTTGAAGTGCGGGATTTTTGTGCCTTTGTCGGTTGAACGAGCATGCAAGTTCTCCTAGCATGTCGTATCATAATATTGATGTTCGTCAGCCGGACAACAACAACTACTACTACTACATGTAGTACTACATAGTAATAGATGTTCCACCCGAAACTGGGGAGTGGTGCTTGTGTCATTAGAATTATGCGTAAGTCGTCATGTTTTGGCCGTAGTCAGTTTAAGTAGATGCACAGCATGGCAGCAAGCGTACCAGCAGCAGCAATACCGAAGCACACCACTGCTGGCAATGGTTCTTCGTTTGGCCACTCCTGCCCAAGCAACATCTGCTCGGCAGGACACCCCTCTTCCGAGATATGCTTGTCATTGGACTTGTTTGCGCGACGTTTAGTTTTCACACGCGCTACCCTCACTCTTTCTTCGCGTTTATTGTGCTTGTGCACTGAGCAAGAAGACATGTTGCTGGGCACCGCCACTTTCTCACTCCATTGTACGCCAGTATTATCGCTCAGAGCCACGATTTCTTCTTTCTTGCATTTTTGCGCGTTGTCAGGTTGCTCGAGTGATGAGATGGCCTTGTCCGCTACGTTTATGTCGTCAATAATTGCGTTTAGGTGCTCCTCAAAATTTCCTGCTGATAAATTGTCGTGGATCCCATTCAAGTCGTTCGAGGATTGCTGGCGAGAGTGAGTGCATCCATCTTCACTAGAAACATCATCATCTTCAGTGTCGCTGTATGAAAGTATTGGTGCCATATCCTCGAACTAAGCAGAGAAAACAGAAGCCATGAGTTAGTGACTTGAAATCTCATCCATCTAGCTAGAAGTATCGAGTACAGACCTGGAGATCGCGACGAAAAATGTGATCTGAGTACCGGAGCACTGTCTGCACAAAACACACGCTCAGCGCTTCACTGCTGATTCTGTTACTATCACTATTGATGTTGCTTCCGCTGTTTTGTGCCATACCAATTACTTTATCATGGTATTTGCTGGTAAACGTAGTTAATACCTGCAAACCAAGTCGGGATGTTAGTCAATTTTGCGGCTTCAAACCCTCATAACATATTGTGCTTACCGTTTGAAATTGATCATGTGCTGAAAGCCATCGCAATAAATTCATCAGCGCATCAAGGCACTCTCGCTGCTCGATGCTCACCAGGTCCACAGCATTCACCAGCGGATACAACATCGGTCGAGGCACAGGCTCTTTACTCGTCGCATCACTTTGCGTCGTCAGTAAGTATTCCAATGTCGAAGAGAGCATACTGCGGGACTCGCAATGCACTAGTGGGGTCTCCAATCGTGTCAAATACGATGATAAAAGCGCCGCAAGCACGCGGCACTGAGCTGCCGCCTTGGCGCGCTGTTGTCGAAACAGCCTCTTAATGACCACGAATGCCCTCTGTTCTTGCAGTAGTCCATCAAATTGGTTGCTGTTCACTTCGCTCTGTACCCACGCGAAAAGCGCCGCATGCAATCGGCGCTGGAGCTCTTTAGTCTGCGCATCCAGCAAGTCCGGCGTGGCAGCATCCGCAGCAAACACTGAAAGTTCCGCATCTGTCACCGCCAGTTTGGTTGTCTGCGAAAGGAATACGAACAAGTACAATGCGATGGTGCGGATCAAATGCAGTAGCATCCCATCGGCGCTCTCCTTGTCGACCCCGAGGTCGAGTTCATGTGGTTCGGAGTGTTCATCGGCGTGGCTCGGGGTCTTCAACTCCAGCATCGACACGTCCGCCGCCACGCTCGTCGCCATCTTCTTGTTGGCTTGCACCTCGCGACGTGCTCACGAAGAGACCGACAGTCTCAAATTGGCCGGTGGGGGCGGTTTCTAAGAGCACGCTGCAAAGTTCCAGCGTCTCTCGATGCAACCAACGGCCCCGAGAAACGTCCGACGGCGTCGATAGCGTTCACCTCGCGGGAGTGGAAATAGCCCCGCGGTGGCGGAATTGACGCCGTTGACACCGACTTGAGACGGTGTCGCCTTCCAGGCCAATGTACTACTGAACCTTTGAAACGCAAAACCATTCTTGGTGGGTGGACTGCAAGTCGTGATCCACTCAGCCAACGGAATGCACGTGTTCAAATCCCGCGGTTGCGATCAAAGCGCTGCGTAGGGTTCCACTGCGTACTTAGTCTCGCGACGATGGTGCTGGAAGAGCCGATCCACACCAAGCTGCAGCCTGCGTTGGGCGTGGCGGTGCTGCTCGCAGTGCTGCATTGCCTGTCACTGGAGTTCGGAGGGTATCTGCTACGAGTTCTGGTGTCGGTATATCTGGTTTTGTCTTGTCTCGACGTGGCGCTGACGCGTTACCATCGATGGAGCTTCGAGGCTTCGGAACCCAAGCCGCAAGCGAAACATGTTGCTCTCGTCACGGGGGCGTCGTCCGGGCTGGGCAGGGAGATGGCGTACCAGCTTGCTGAAAAGGGCCACTCGTTGCTGCTGGCGGCCAGAAGTGAATCCGTGATGGAACGCATGCAAGCGGAGATTGAGCAAGTTCATGATGCGGTGAAGGTGTCGGTCTGTGCGTGCGACTTGACGTCCGACATGGGGATTGAGACCCTCGTGAAGTTTGCAGCCGAGGATGGACTTGCTGTCGATATCCTCGTGAATTGCGCAGGATTTTCCGTCACGAAGGACTTTGTCAAGCTCTCGCCTGCGCAGGTTACGCAGATTATAGCCCTTGATGTCGCGACAGTGGCGCGGCTTACGCATGCGTTCGTGCCCCAAATGGTGGAGCGAGGCGTGGGAAGAGTTCTCAACATGGGGTCCATGGCTGGGTCGATCGTGTCACCGTCAGCGGCATTGTACAGCA
Source organism: Phytophthora fragariaefolia (assembly GCA_030267785.1). NCBI lineage: Eukaryota > Oomycota > Peronosporomycetes > Peronosporales > Peronosporaceae > Phytophthora > Phytophthora fragariaefolia. The sequence continues at coordinate 14,999 of BSXT01018945.1, forward strand.
GCGCCAAGGCGTTCGTGATCAACTTCAGTCAGGGACTTGATTATGAGCTAAGAGGCACAGGAGTCACCGTCACGTGCTTCTGCCCTGGACCTGTGCACACGAACTTTGGCAGTACTGCCGACTGCGACGATGCCATCTACATGAATATCCCGGGCACTGCTTGTACACCGAAAGACTGCGCAGCACTCGCGCTGCAGGCTATGTTTCGTGGTCAAACCTTGGCTTACGACACGTGGTTCGCGCACATTTCGTCGATTCTAGGAACGTGCGTGTCCCCAAGACGTCTCTTAACGGCAATATGCGCTGTGTGTATGAACGCACCAAGTAAGGCAGTGAAAATGCTTCGCTGCTAAAAAATGAAGGATATCGCTGCTAAAAATGAAGAAAGATGATATCCGCTTGCATACGGATACTTCAGTATGAGGTAACAGAAGTCGGATTGAACGATACTCACAACAACTTGATTGCAAAACTTTCAACATCTATCCACGCTCACAGTCTAAGTACTGTTAAGTAGAACTGTAGCTGCAAAACGTTGAGCTTAGGCCAGCTCCAGGGCGTCGAAGACGACGGATGCCGACAAGTACGTCTGAGCCGGATCGCTAGCGCCACTAGCAATAGAAACCGTAATCGTGTTGGAGCCTGCCACAAGAGCGGACGACGGGATCGCGTACTCATACAGCTTGTAGTTGCCCATGGTCACACCACGGGTGATGCCGCGCGTTTTCACAGCCACAGACTCCGGCGTCACAGTCTGGTAGTCGTTCACTTTGACACCGGAACGAGCACCGAGCTGAGCAAGGGTGAGACCAATCTTGAGAGTCTTGTCCTCGGCAGCCTGGGCATCCGTGAGGGAGAAGGTGATCTTGATATCATCATTTGCCGCACGGAATTGCGCGAGGGGGAACTTGCTATCATCATCCGAGCCGGCTGCAAAAGTGATCGGACCCCAAGCATCCATGCGTGAGTCGCTAGGGTGCATCGTGTGGATCTTGTCAGAGTTGAGGAATCCGTCGGGCGTGCCATCCCACTCGCCAATGCGCCAAATAGGATTGGTGTTGATTTCGTACGTGACTGCGATGGTCTCTGTGGAGGACTCACCTTCAGTGACCGTGGCAGACGCCGTGCCAACAGCTAACTGCTTCTTGTACACTGTGGCCTTGTAGGTACCAGGCTTCATCTTCGGCGAGGTGAACTGCTTCTCGCCAGCAGCAACCTTGACCCAGTACTGGGCGTCAGCGTTGGAGAAGCCGACGACGACGTTGGAGTTGCCCAGTACATCGTTGGCGTCGGTGATGGTTCCAGCCACCTGGCCCCGCTTGGAATCGGGAACGAAGCCAGTGAGGACCTGGTCCTGGAAAAAACTAAAGTCTAGCGACGAAGTCTCCGGGGCGGTACCGCTGGTGACCGCAAGGGCGTAAGGCCCGTGGAAACCGTAGCGGTAGTCCTCGATACGGGTATGATCTGAGTTCATGTAGAACGAGAGCTCGTTTGAGACGTCAAGCTTGTTGTTGATGTCACGGAAGAAAGGGCCACCACTAGAAGTCTCGTAGCCGCGGTCCGAGATCACTAAGTAAACACCAGCAGCGGTGCTGTTCACGCCATGGACGGCATCGTCAATGAATGGAACACCTGAGTAGTACTTCGAGCGGGTGATACCCTCACTGTTTTTGACGATATCGGTAGCCTCAATAGCAGTCATGCCAGACTCGATTGTAGCTTCCAGGATACCTTGGTTCATAACCGTCTTGTCCATACGAGCGAGGAAACGCAGCTCTGGGAGCACGAGGTCGTTCGAGTGGTAAGTGCCCATGTAGACGATGTTCTCGTTGGGGCGGAAGAAGTACGACTGCTCAATGCCCATCTTCTTGCAGTTAACGTTGATGGTCTTCTTATCGTCGTTGAGAGACTGAATCGTCGACGTGACTTCACCCAGGCCGGAGTTCACGTGTGTGCCCATGGACTTGTACTGCAGCTCCTGGCCGTTGTAGTTCATGGAAACGATATCGCAGGACGCTTGCCTCATGGCGATCGTGAGACCTGCGCCAGTGTTGATAATGTACTTATCGCCGCTCTGGGTGTATCCAAACTCGCTGGCAGCGGAGGCCAAGGCCAACAAAGTCGCAACCGCCAAGGAGGCGGAAAGAAGGCGGCAAGAAAACATGTTTCGGCTTGCACTGCGTGTAGAACACTGGACTTGACTCGTGCACGGTAGAAGACCGAATGAGCTCTCCTTTCCTCTGTGGTCGAAAAATACAGCCCAAGGTGGAAGAGCTAAGGACATATGTATGCTGTGCTGTCCACACGGTAGTTTGTGAACGGCCCTTGCGAACAGCACAAACAAGTGTCTGCTTTGCTCCGGGGGCTCCTAGACTATCATTTCTTTCCTGTGCACCATCAGGCTCAACAAGTTGTTGAACAACGTGCTTACAGCGGACGACCGATTTGCTAATAAAACGGGCACCATGCAGCGATCCCGTACCGTGTACTACGTAAATCGCCTCACCAGTAACACAAATGTATGAATTCCTGAGACTCTTACATGTATGTATCCACAAATGACAATGCTGTTGATGTTTTTATAGTGCGTACACATACCGTTCAATATCGTGATGTTAATGAACCTCGAAGTATTTCATGTATATGAAAACGACCCGGAGCTATTTAAATTATTACTTCATGTAGTAGATCAAAGGCCCGCCTTAGAACATGCTGCGAGACCACCTGGTGGCTGCGAGACCATCAACCATTTCCCCTCGTGACCCTGCTTCAGCAAAATCAGTGACAATAATCCATGCTCGATAGCTTCGCCTCAACCCCTTATCACGTGTGTACAGACAACGATGATAAAAGCCGCGTCGACTTCCTTGCATTCCAGTTTGTCGCTGTGACAAATTACGACATAGAGAGATGGACGTGTCATAATACGCGAGTTGGATTGGCTAAAATTCTTTCCATCTACTTATTTAGGTTAATTTTACGTTACAAAAAAAGCGTAGTAGGCGTAAAAACAATGCGGTTTTATTGAATGTTAAACTTCAACTACTGGGTGTCTCGGAATGGTTTTTTAAAACTACTAGCAACAGTCTCGGAATCGATCAGTGCCCACGCTCGAATGGTGCGTTTAATCGAAATGAGGCGCTTTTCGCTGGCGATAACGTAGCCTTTGCGAAAGTCTGTTAGCCACAGCGCCCGCAGTGTCTTTTTTACCGGGCCCATGACTCCAACATCAAGTCGGCAGCAGGCTTTGTACCGATGTCCGCGTCGCGCTTCTGCTGGATCGTGTACGTGCGCTGCTTGGAGGACCTTGGTGTTGCGGGCATGCACACCTTGGCAGAAAAACTAGTAGTGAGCTTTGAATTTGCCGTGCAGTTGGTGCGACCGTCGCGAAGTTGGCGCGCTTGTCGCCAAATTGGCGCGAAAAGCGCTTCTTCCAAACCAGTTATATTCTTTGCTGTTCGACTGGATAATATTAGATAAATGCCACATCGTGATTGGATGAAATATAATGAAAGTGTACTGATTAAAGATAGTCTTTTGGATAATGTATCCATGATGGTGATGGTGGTGGCGGATTTCTTCGTTACGGGGCTTTTTCCGTCGTTGTCTGGACTTGTATTATTATAAAATATATACTACATGTAGTATACTGTAAACGGACCGCTATTTGTAATGCAGTGCAGCTCGAAACATTGGAAAAAGCGCTCAAATCGATGCCAGCACTCTCCAGCTGCTTTTAGGGAGAGGTTCAAGTCTTTATAGGCCATCTCTGTTCACCTCGGCAACCTCTGCTCAGTCGCAAGATCCTCGGTTATTACATTTCACAGGTAAAGGCTTGGCAGCCCAAAAGATGGCGGAGGACATCGACGAAGAATGCGTGGTCGTCGCTGCAGCCCTCGCTGCGACTCACGATGGGCGTCGCGACAGAGCGCCATCTATTATTGTTTGGACTACATGTACAAGCCAGTGGGATTTTGTGGAAATGTACTGTATTGTGGCTGGAACGGTGCCCATTCTGAATGAGCACCGTTCCAGCCATGAATGGACCATTCGTCACCATCAAGCTCCGCGACGCTGCGACTGCCGGTGAAGGAAGATGCCATCGCATCCCCTCATACCACACAAACTTCTTGCGTGTGATTGGGGTCGAGGGGGCTCTGACCTTCTCTGGCTTTTATAGGAACGCCGGTGCTGCTCATTGATCGTCCTGTTTGCAAGTGTTCAAAACAGTAGGTACATTGTACCACGTAAGTGTATGAATTGAGAAAGGTGGGTGCTGCGGTGCCACCTCGTTTAGTCCCTCTGTTGGCCCCTTTCAACAGAGGTGAATTCAACAGACTTGAACCTTTCCCTTAACATTTTGAGCAAGACCGACAATTGAACAACTTGTACTTGTACTGGAACCGGTACATGTATTATTATACATGTATGTATTAATACTACAGTTGTATATACATGCACTATACATGTACATGTAATACATCATGTACGTATTATATTCTTGACGAGAGCCAAGCAGCTGGTACTAACGAAAGGAATCAGGACTTATGTAATTGCAACACGTTCGACATCGCACATCGTTCACGTTGTGAATCACAACTTGTGATTACATTGTGCCACGTCCCCGCCACATTTTCCCCTGCGATCAGCCATGTACCTCGCAGAGATTGTACATTGGTGCTCAAGATTTGCTCCGGCCGTCAACACAATGTACTGACTTAGATGTATTTATGAGGGGAAATTGTTGGAGCTATAAATCGGTTCACACGCATTAAAATAGAGGACAGTGTCGGTAGAAACATATCAAGACAACCTTAGCAGAAGATATCCATTACCACAGCTTTGGAATGAGCGTTGCAGGCTTAGAACGAAGACACGCCAGAAACGATTAGGAATTGCTGGAGGCAGTCGGGCATTGTTAGCTCGATGGTCATTCGACGCATGTCATGGCTAAGCATTATCTGTACTAACTCAATACATGCGCATTTATGCCAACCCTGTAGGAAACTTCAAACCTTGCAGTGTTTACTAGTCCCACTGTGGTAAATCTGGCGGGGACGATTGTATTAATAAGAGCGTGTTCGCGTGCGAAGTTGTTACCGGTTACTGGAGTCCCCGCCTAAGCTGGACCCGAGTTTACGCATGTACATCCCAGAGATAGTACAAGATTGTAGTCGGGATTAGCTCTCTCGTTGGTGCAGAGACATCTCATGTACTGATATAGCATAGGATCAATGGGATATTGCCGCCCCACGAAGCATGCACGAGTTGCGCGTTTGCAGGGGCAAATGGAAGGCTGAAAGCGAGCATAATGACCTAGACCAAAATATTGCTGGATTGCTGTAGTATAGTGTAGTATAGTTCCATTTACACAGCTATGTGCTGGTCAGAGCGGGCGTGGGAAGGAATTACGAAGGATAGTTTTTTCAATTGCTGGTGGCATTCAGGTACAGTATCACAACGTCGATGGCGTTCTCTGCAAATAAATGTATTTTCTCAGTACAATCAGCATCTATGTGCAGATCTCGCAACCCCTCAGTGTTTATTGGTCCCCTCAGCTTTTTGCATAAAAAGTACCAATAAGGGTGCTTCGGCGCCATTTTGCTGTTTTCTTGAAAGGTGTACATGTACAGACAACGACGGTGAAATCCGCCGATTCTTACCGCGACAGGAAATCCGCCCGATGATTTCATTGGATAAAAGTATAAATACTAGAAGATAAAGCTAGTGCATGTACCATGTGTTTGGAACAGCAACCGCTATTAAATCGCATAAAACATGACTGACTTTTTTGGTAGAGCTTTGGTGAAGATTTTAAAACAATGCCTTCGCTGGACAGCTCAGCTGCCCAGCGCCCTCGCAATTGGTAGTTCTGGACCTTTCCCTTTGCCGCCTTGCTTGTACAAGCACCTATGAAGTCTACAATTCGCTTTTTGTCATCCATTCAATCGCGCAGGGTGTGGTCAGGGATATCAAGCTGTTTTGACGCCGCTCGTTCGCCAACGACCTCAGCTATTGCGATTGCCTCGCAGTTGATGCGAATCGTGTACATGTAGAAGCATTGAGGCGACACGGTCTAATCGAAGAACAGCGTGGTTCAAGTGATGGGATGTCTTGAGCTTCTAGCATCCAATCATCACTTACTGCTATCCTATTGGCTAAAATGTTAATGCTAGCGTTTAGAACCTCAAGTTTGGGTGGGCGGGTTTTTAAGGTATGGCTGATTTCACCGTCGTTGTCTGTACACCATTTCAAGATCAAATTGAGACTTTTCAAGATCAAAACAAGAATTGCTAAGATCAAAACAAGAAACCCTGTGAAATCTTAATATCAGGTCATGTATAATATATTGGAGATATTCTAGAGCACTAGAAGCACGAATGCATTGCAATACCATGGAGCCTCGCCACTCTACGACCTAGCCACTCTGCAATCTGCAATAAGGTACAAGCGCTATACTGACGAGCAACGGCATCGGATTTTAGGCGTCGCAAAGGACGGGGGCGACTGGGCGCTGGCTGCGGACCACAATGGAGTAGCCTACAAGACCGCATGGAGTTGGGTTAATCAAGCACGAAGTACAGTCGTTTGGCGACCAGTGGAGGTACAGCGTGGTGGAGCCCGGCGGGTCAAAATAATGCCTGAGCACGTCGATCACATGGTAAAGCTGCTAGAGGACAACTGCCTGCTGACCTTGTTTGATCTCGTGGGCGAGCTACAGGTTAAGTTTGGCATCGAAGTGACGCCTCAGACTGTTCGCAACGCATTGGATACGATATGCTACACGTGCCAAAAAAAACATGCTGAGCCGAGTGAGATGAACTCGCCGCGCGTGAAGGACTACGTTGGGGTGGAGTTGATAAAGTTGTCCCCTTACTCACCAATGCTAAACCTAATCGAGAACGTATTCTCGGTATTCAAGTCAGACGTAAAGTACTACTTGGCCACGCATCGGGACGCCATCCTGCGACCACCACCTGGTGTAACTAAGGCTCAGCACCGCGCAACCTACATGCTATGCGCCGCCAAGCACAGTATGCGTGTCAAGGTCACTCCGGAGCTTTGTGACTCGGAGGCAGCGCATACTCTCAGCTTTCATGCTCGCGCTCTGGACAAGCATGACATGCCAGTAGTGTCGTGATTACGTTTTGTAGGTAATTAGTTGTACGTGAAATATAATTGATTAAAGGGTTTCTTGTACAATTCTTGTTTTGATCTTGAAAATTCTCAATTTGATCTTAAAATGGTGTACCTGATTCGTGAAAGCTCCCGAGGAATTTATTTCACCGGTACAGTAGATATTTGCTTAATTCAGTTAAAATCACACCAGTGATTTTGAATCGCACTCGTTAATGCACATTTCAAAAATCGTGTTGCGCAACTGCACAAAAACTAGATTACCGCAAAATACCAGCGAACCGGTTACGATTCATTGAACCGAACCGTGACTAGAATGGACCGAACCGAAACCGCTCATTCCAGAATTTGCGGTCGTCCCCGCACTGCTCGTCCCCCTCCCCTAACCACGTGCCAAGCTCATGGCGTCTCAGAAGAAGAAGCGTAAGCATTCCTCCACGGTCAGCGACGAAGAATATAGCGACGGAGATGCTATCAGTAGCAATAGCAGCGATGTGGAGCCAACCCAGCCGTCAGCAGATCCGCCTGGTGAGGAAGTACGTTTCAGGTTTCGAATCTACGCTCAGGTACTGATTCGTTCGTGTTGAATGCCCCAGCTCGTCCACCCTTACCACTTGTGTAACAGGCCTAGAGTATGCCCGCCACTGGCTTACACGTAGCGGTAGAGGAAGCGTCCCGTTCTCAGTTAGACTGAGAATCAAGTATTAATTCCAGTGTAAATTCAACTCTGATTTATTATTAGACCAGGATGCGGCCCCTTAGGACTAATGTGAACCACTCAAATACAGGTCAACAGCTGGTTGGCTGAAAGTGAGGTCTGGCTCCCCACGTTTCAGCCAATCAGATAGAGCCAATTCAACACACGCAAGCTGTGTGTGGTCTGTGCCTACTTATGTAATGTATGTAAAGGTGTCTGGTGACACATGTAAAAAGGGAGGGCCCATGACATCACCCTCCTCTCAAGGCAGCACTCACGAGACGTGAGTGCAAGCTAAACAAATTCTTGGAAACTGAGAGACGTCAGTTGGCCGGCGTCAACAGGGAGATCACGATGCGAGCGGACCGGAGCTCCTGCGCACCGCAGGAGCACAATCAAATTCGCGTGGCGAAGAGCAGGGCGCGGCAGAACGCTAGGCAGACCAGGGAGGACTCGGGAACGACGACAACGGCGATGGCGACGACGGCTGGGACGACGGCAGGCTCGCGGACGACCACCTCGAGGGCGACAGCGACGACGCAAGCTTCGGCGACGACCACCAGCGCGGACATGCCTGCGCTACGGGCTCCATCATCGTTGCGCGTGATGGATAGAGAGCTGAAGCCGTGGGACTTGTATGACTTGTCGGGTGCCGAGTCGCCAGAGTCGCTGGTGACGATGCAAGACTTCTTCCGTCGGTTCCGAGCGCTGCGGGGAAAGGATGTCGATGGTGTCGCGTATGATTCACTCCAGCGGTCGTGGTGTGCCATGATCGTCCGATGGAATGGGATGCTTCGGGAAGGGGACAACTTCATCGCATGGCTCGCGGATCGCGAGGAGGTGGTCAGTCAGCATTCGCTGCGGGAACTGCGTACGCGCGTGTGCAGCAACGCGTGGGACGAAGATCGGATCTGTTACGTGCAAGTCCGCGAAGGTTGTGCTGTCTGCGGCAGCTAGGAGCATTTCTCCGAGGCGGACTGGACGCGCGAGGTCACTGAGCGGCCGCTCGGTGAGTCGGAGCAGTCGTGGATCACCAAGTACCGGCGCGCGCTCAACCAAGTCTCTGTAGCTTCTATTCGCGGCGGAGACCACCGTGCTCGTTCACGACGGGGTCCATCCCCGTCGCCACGTGGCCGTTCACGTTCTCGGTCGCCGCAAGGTCGGCGACGGCGGCGTTCTCGATCGCGGTCTTGGTCGCCGCGGGGATGGTGGCAGCGGCGCTCTCGTTCGCGACCCCGTTCTCGTCCTCGAGGACCACATCCGGGACATCTCGGAGGAGCACTGAACGTGGCTCCCACGTATCTGCATCAGGCGGATATTCAAGCCAGCGCACTCGGTAACGCCGCGCAGCAGAGATCCCGTGCGTTGACGGAGAGCTCGTACGTGGACGGAGAACTCGTACGTGCGCGGGTATGAGACGTCGCACGAGGGGGATCCTCGTGCGACACGAGACGATCCACGATCCAGCACCTCTGGCCCGCCGAGTCAACAATTGGCGGGAGAGGATTGCGGCGATAGCGCGCACACCTGGATGATCCAGGGGGATGTCGAAGCTGCGACGAATCGTGCTCTGGACGCTCAGGCAGAGGCTGAGGCGGCGACGGCTAAGGTCGCACAGGCGAGAAGGGAGCTTGAAGCGGCGCGCCAGTCAAATCGGGATTGCTGGCGCGGACTCGGGAGTTGGAGCGACATGGCTTCGGGGTGCCGCGGACGAGGGCACAGCCGCGGCAGTCGGCGACGCGGGCGGCGCGTCGGGAGGGGCTTTCACTCTACGCTCCGGCGTCGGCGCCGGAGGATCCGTCGCGGACGGGACAGTAGCGGGGTAGTACTTCTTGAGTCGCCCGACGTAGAACGTCGGGTGTAGTCGTAACGACGTAGGAATATCCAACGTGTATGCCTCTCCGTTAACCTTCATGATTCTAAAGGGACCAATAAAACGAGGCGCGAGCTTACTCGCGCCAAGATTGGTTACTGCCGAAGAGCGGATGCTGTCGGTGGACAAGAGGACTTGTTCTCCTATCGTGAACGTAGCCATGTTCTTGCGTCCGCGCTTGTCCGCGTTTTCTTATCAACTGAATCTTGAAGTGCATCGCGCCCAAAACAGACGATCGACTCGCGGCGCTGGACGAACGCCGAAACAGCGGCGTTATCGACTTGGCGCGCCAGGGACTTCGGCGTGTAGTTCGCAGCAATTGGAGTACCGGTGTTGCCGGGGTCAATCATAGTGCGCGCAGTCCAAGCTGCGAGAGGAGACGCCGCGAGGGCTTGCTTCGACTTGGAGCGGGGGACCGCATGCAGTGCCTCGGGGTCGTGATCTCCACTCATCACGACATCGTCAACACCATTATCATCATCATCATCCCCACCCAGAGTGGAGGCACCATGTAGCGGGGCTACACATTCAAGCAACCTCCACATTAGTGCGACATGCACTAATGGATACATTCAGGTGGGCCACATGCAGTGTGGTCACCATTCATAGTAGGAAGCACTACTATTGGCAGAAA
>BSXT01018946.1:0-62916 GCA_030267785.1 Phytophthora fragariaefolia
CAACTTAGCTCTTCTTGACCTTAAGAGCTGCGAGGACAACATTGCTGCGAAGATTAACGGGCTTATCTGCCTAAAACCTCAGAAACACTAAGCTTTAAACACACTTTTAGCATCAGTTCGTCTCCGTTTTATTTCGCCGTATTTTACGGATTACTCACCGAAAAGTCCATCTGTCCTACCCCTAATGACTATGACAAGGAGTAGGGCAGCTGAGAGTGAATCGCCTAACCCGCGGCAACGCCAAGTGCCACGGACGGCTCAAACGGGGGCGGCGACGCCGCAGGAAGCTCACCACGAAGTCCCACCCACCGGAACGGCAAACGTTGCACCTGACACAATGTCAATGCAACAATTAATGATCTGGTTAACGCAACAATAGCAAATGTATCAGACGCAGATGCAAACGCAGTTTCAGATGCAAATGCAGCAAGCCAATAACCGTTTTGAACACTTGCTCGCATCGCAAGGTGAACGACGGAAGAAGGATCCTCCCATGAATGAAGGGAAATTCGGTGAAGATTTGGAACTATGGATCTTTGCCATGGAGGAATATTACGCTATCTAGCGCGGATTGATGGAGGCCGATACGTCCGATTTTGTGACCATGATATCCAGCAGTTTAGGTAAATCTGTGCTAAACTGGTATCGCGCTTTTTCGTCAGATTGTGAAGCGGCAGGAGTTCCAAAAACATGGCAATTGTTTAAGGCAAAGCTACGTGAACGCTTTCGTCCCAAAGACTTTGAATACAATCTACGTAAGCGATTGTTTCAGCTGAAACAACACGGGACCATCCATGAATATGTGTCATCGTTTCAGGATCTGATGTCTCAATCCGAGTTGGAGATTTCGGAGATGGAGAAGCGGTTCTACTTTCAGAACGGACTTCGGTCGGAGACAGCGAAAAAGGTGAAGGAGCTCAGTCCGAGATTCTTGCATGAAGTAATTGAGATTGCAACAAATTTCGAGTTTGCTCACTATGGAGGACTCTCAGCAAAGACGACGGCGAATCACCAGCCTTCTTCGAAAACGGCCTCATCGGTGAAACCAGAGGCTAACAATACAAGCAAGCCGCCGGAGCGAAAGCTGTCACCGAAGAGTGGACCAAAAGCGGATTGGCGAAAGTCAGCCACTTGTCATAATTGTGGACAAGTCGGTCATATCAAGCCGCAATGCAAGTCCACCAAGGAAAGCAATCACTATGTTGGCGGATCATTCGACGCCATTTTGGAAGTGAAAGCTTTAGCCTACAATCAGGAGGAGGCAGCGACTGACGTCTCAATATTCGTCGACAATGGAAGCAGCCTCAACGGTGTCACTGAAGATCTAGCTGTACGACTTCAGCTGGACATCAAGGAGCATCCTGACGACATGATGACAGTTCGTCTAGGATACAACCAAACAATGAAAAGACCAAGACGTACCGTCGAAATGATGTTGCAGATTCCGGATTTCCCGGTGACGTGTGAAACGTTTACGGTCATGCCTATCCCGGAGGATATGGATGTGCTTCTCGGAATGAAGTGGCTTCGGGAGAATAACCCGGACATCGATAGGGAACATTTACTATTGCGCCCGCGTACAAGGACTGAGGAACCCCAGGCTCTTCAATTGGTGGTACCTAACAGACCTCGAACGCGTATGATCGGAGGCCGTCGTTTCAAGAACGCAAACCAGAACCGCGAAATCTTCCATTACAACCGTCGGCATGGTCACAAGGGTGTGTTCGGTGAAACAAAACTGACCACAACGAAGCAATTTCTGAAGGAACTCCGCAAAGAGAAGGATATCGAAGCTGTGTTTGTTGTCAATCCACACGACTCAGAAAAGGCTGAGCGTTTTAAACAACAAGGATGGGAGGCACTGATGAACAACCCCGCATATGAAGTCTTGCGCAAGTATCGCGATACTGTGTTTCACACTGAGCTGCCAAGTACCACACCCCCTGTCCGAGAAGGGATTGAACACGAAATTCAACTTCAGCCGGGAACACAACCGATTTCGGTGAAACAATGGCGCCAAAGTCCGGAACATCGGTTGGAATGCTTCCTTGAACTCAAACACCGTCTCTCCACCCCTCCTGTACTACAACTTCCTGATTTCGACAAACCGTTCGGTATTCGGATGGATGCCTCGAATTTTGCCATAGGGGGAGTCTTGTTTCAAAACGAGGGAGGGTTGGAACATCCGATTGCATACACAGGACGCAAAATGAAACCAGCGGAACTCAACTACCCTGTTCGTGAGCAGGGGTTACTGGCTATCATGCATGCCCTTCGTGTGTGGAGAGTTTACCTTCTCGATCGCCCATTTACCGTGGGGACAGACCACACGAGCATCGAGACTATATTGACGCAACAGACAACCAATCGTCGTGTTGCGCGCTGGTTTACGAGCCAGCTGAATTCCAACCGCAGTTCAAGTGGATTCCAGGAGAAAGTAACCAAGTGTCGGATGCAATGTCCCGAAACCCACTCTTTGAGCATAAAGCCGCTCAGGTTAGTCTCAGTGAGCTCATCGAAGCTGCTCGAAACCGTGAAATTGTTACCAGTATCCAAACGCCAAGTGCGACTGTGACGCACTCGCCCAAACAACTGTATTCTACCGACCGGAGAGTTCAGGAGTTGTTGCAGAGTATTTCTAGTGGTAAAGAGGTACCACGCTACTCTGTGAAGAATGAATTGTTATTTTACCAAACGAGAGATGATGAACATGCTCGACTGGTAATTCCGGATAATGAAGATCTGAAGAACCGTGTTATTTGTGAAAATCACGATGTGGTCACGGCAGGTCACCCCGGATACTTTAAGACATACTTGGGTGTCCAGAAAAAGTATTACTGTCCCAAGATGTCGAAATACATTCAACGCTATGTCAACACTTGTGAACGTTGTCAGCGGAATAAGGCACGCCAAACGAAGCCGCCCGGACTACTACAGCCTTTGGAGATTCCAGGAGGTAGTTGGGTTGATGTGTCGACGGACTTTATGATTGCACTGCCAAGCACGGAAACCGGAAAAGATGTCATTATGGTTTTGTGGACCGGTTGACGAAGCGTGCGATATTCATCGCAACCAATACGAATGCGACAGCAGATGAGACTGCTGCGCTATTCATGGTCAATTATGTGAAAGACCATGGCGTGCCGAAATCGATCATTTCAGACAGAGACTCCAAATTTACGTCCAAGTTCTGGCAAGAAGTGATCAAGACTTTGGAGACAACCCACAATCTGTCGTCTGCCTTTCGCCCACAGACTGATGGTCAGACCGAACGAACTAATCGGTGTATTGAAGACTATCGTCGGGGTGTTGTGAACCCATTCCAAAATGACTGGGATGAATATTTGCATCTCGCTGAATTCGCGTACAATAGACGTGTTTATTCCTCAATCGGTATGTCAGCGTTTGAGGCTGATCTGGGTTATGTGCCCTATATGCCAGATGATGTGGCTAGGGACCCGGAATATGAACAGTTGCATAAATCGGCGCAAGAATTTCTGCTCAAGCAAGATGCAATTTTGAAGATGGCCCAAGATGCAATGAGGGAAGCCCAAACTCGTATGAAATCTTACTACGACAAGAACAGGCTTGCTCAAGACTTCAAACCTGGAGATATGGTACTCCTAGATGGACGAAACTTGAACATTCGTCATAAAGGTTTCGCACAGTCAAAGAAGCTTGCACCGCGGTTTATTGGACCTTAACCGGTTGTGAAACAAATTCATCGTGACTCATACGAGCTGAAGTTATCGAAGGGTCTCAAGTTGCATCCCGTATTTCACACCTCATTGCTCAAGTCGTATCCCAGTGATGAATCACGGAGCCAAAGTGTGAACAAAGTAATTTTGAAGGACGGTACGGAAGGTCAACTTGTGCGCGAAGTCATTGGTCATCGTCACAAGAAGAAGAAACTCCAATACCGGATTTGGTGGCTTGGTGAATCACGCGAAGAAGCAACGTGGGAACCAATAGAGAACCTGAATCAGATTCCAGGTCTCATTGACAAGTACTGGGAAACGAAGAAGAGAAAGCCAGCTTCAAAATGGCGGGGCCTTCTTGGAAGGGAGGTCATGTGACGTGGACGTCCGTCTGCCAATGAGATGGCAGAGAACTCCCACGTCAATGGCTAATGCATACCTTTCTGTTTACGCTGTACAGCGTAATAAAACATTGCATTGTTTATATTCGTTACATGCTATCTTACTGGTCAATATCAAGAATAATCATGATTATGGGACGCATAAACATGGAGTTTCATGCGACCTCATTGGCTGAAAATCCTTGAGATGTGCAAGAATCAAGTTTTCGAGCCGAACGTTTGATGATGGGACGCGAGTCGCATATTTGGATCAAGCTACGTTTTGGATTAGTAGATTCTCATTGGTAGATCAGGATAGAATTAGGATCTGAGATTGATAGACTTTAGGATGGGACCTGGATACTTGTTTGCGTGTCCAGGTCGCCAAGAACTACTGGTTGTGCGGCGACAATGAGCCGACGCCAAACTAACGATTCAATCAATCACTTTTCAACTTCCAATCTTACTCTCAAGTGTTCGACGGGCGCCGGCCACTGAGCCCTCAAGCTTCGGGTCTTCGCATCGCTTTGTGTGACATACTAGCAACGCAATAGGCTCAGCCCTACAGAAAAATCTAGGACTCTAGTTAAAAATACAAATTGAGATCTTCTTCTTGTCCCCTAAGGCAAATAATGGCCAGTTTAGTAGAGAAGTCCGACAACATTTTTCTCAACGGCCCTTCAGACACGGATATTTATTAAAGTATGCACATTAAAAGATAGAGGGAGAGCTGGACTATTTGGTAACATGTTCTGCTGCCACAGAACTACAAGCAATAGGATGCAAGCATTGAAACAACACCGACACTAGAATCTGGAGGCGTGCCAGTTTAGTAGATTTTTTATCTTGGACAACGTGTTGGTCGCGAGAGCAAATGCACCTTACCGAGGAATTTCTATTATATCCGGATTGTCCACACTGATTCGAAATCGATCAAAAATGACAGGGTAACATTACTTAAAGGTAAAAGTAATAATTAGAGACCACTCAAACAAATGGTGTTTTTGTAGCGGAACGATGGAAAGACGATTTTTCCGGAAGGCTAGCTGCGCCGACATGCTGCCATACAGCACCACATGCTCAGGGTTGTGACCGTCTGCGAGTGAAACAGAGATCGGCAAGTTGCGGCTCAACATCAACTTCAAGTGCACTTGCCAGCTCAACATGGGCACGCATCGCATAACAACCAGCAGCGACAGTCTCCTCACTTTCGAATTCGCAAGATCAAGTCCAAGTACCACCAACAAAAACCCACCACGTCCCTCCCAGGGCACACGCTCCTAAGCGTGGCTCATAAGCCGTTGCTACAACGCACTTGCTGCAATACACTACCGTTTGAATCCCCACGCCATGCTTACTAGATACTAAGACTCGAGATCAGCTAGAACTGACGTTGAAAACTTTGCTCGGCCTCTGGAGGCAAGAGCGGACCTGGGCCACGGCCGCCATCTTTTACAGCCTTGACCTGAATGTTCGTGCGCTCAGCAACTGCCACTTTCGCCTCACCTGACAGAGCACGCTGAATAGCATACTCCATTTCTTCGTCGCTGTAGTTTCTTCGAATTCCGCCATTTTTGCTATCACTGAAGTGTAAATTAGATCACACCAAACAAATTCGTGCAGGTTGTTGGGTGAGTAGCATCCATTGGTTTTTAAACCAATCGTCGTGTCCTTGATGTTTATTTCATTAGCCCTCTTTGTCTGCCCTGTTTGATAGTACCCAACGAACAATGCTTCCCCTGCGATATGATACAACAACAGTATAAATGACACCATCACGCGTGAATCTATGCAGCGTGGCTTACTATTCGTTCTCGCGTGTTGCCATGCAGCAGAGATGGCTCGTGCACTGTGGGATCGCAAGAGAACACGCGCTGCTTCACTTCTAATCACAGTTCATTTCGCAAATTGCTCTCGTCTAACTACGCATCAGGGCTCGCACCAGGTCACCGGACGTCTCATCGCCCTCAAGTCGCTCTTCGACCAGCACCGGACCCACGCCCACTTCTGTCGAGTCGATAGTGTAGTTAAATAGGCTATCATAAATTCGGAATTCGCGCTTTTGATCGGATATTGGTATTTCCCTAATAACCACTCTAGTTAGTTGCCTATCAGTATATTATAGTATTTTTTTATCCCACAGTGCTGCCTAAGAACGGTGCATAACAACACCATTCCAGTATAAATGCATATTTTGTATCAGATGTGCGCAATCACCCTGAAATCTTACTATCGATTTTAGGGGTCTATTGGCTACCCCCCCTGAAAATGTCACCTGAGTCTACAGGTCACTGATTGCTCCTAACGGAACCCAAACATGGATGTGCATATGATGGCCGATCGTTGCGTGGGCGTTACTTGTCTTCACACTTTGAAATCGTCAACCATTCCTTAGAGACGATGGCAATGAGGCGGCCCCGCGAATGATGCTACATATAGGTAACGATCAGAGGAGCTATTTTCAGCAGCACGTAGATAAACCAAGATATATTGTAATAGAGAGTTTTTGCAAGTTTTTCCATTCCCAGAGATCCACTGAGGTCTGGCTATGGGAGCTCACAACTATCTTTCGCGTTTTCCCATTGCCAGAGAACAGTATTATCAACCAGCATGATGTGCTATATGAAAGGTCCAAATTGAATGCCTTGCAGTGCAGCCTCCTTGGTCACCTCGCGGGGATACTCCCCGTACATGTACAAACGAGCTGGTTCATGCGTGACTGGGCGTTCGTGCCGCTGAATTTACTACACGCAAATACTGGCGAGGCTACGGGCGTTGCAGCAAGTGCATCCCAGTGCTGCATGACCTTACCCCGTGGCTTTGCAAAGGGGAGGCCACGCAGCACTTGGCACAGAAGGTGACGTCGTCTTCGCCTCAGTAGTACTTCCGTCACGGTGAAGTTGACAGCTGCGCAAGATCCAAAGCAACATCTATAGCAGGCATATGGCTACCGTACTTAAGGGAGAGGCGGCAACTCTGGGGATGGGAAAGCGCCCCCATATTCACGAATTTTGTGGGTCGACGAGCATGTTTCCCTTAGAGTTGTCCTTTTTGCGTTTACATTTGGTGGAAACGGGTATGGGGGTCACCGCGAAAACTCTCTAATGTGGCTTCTTCCAACAAAATTCGCTTGCCGTAACCGCCGACGTCAAATGCCGGCTGTTCCCTGAAACTCATGAGGTGCCATCATCACCAGGCCCCTTGAATGGCAACTATAAAGGTGTATTTTCTTCCTGCGCCTTTGCTCAGTAGCTAGCTAGCTGACTACTCGGTGCTTTGTGTATCTACAGATTGGCAAGTACTCCGGCAGCACGAATTTCACGATGTTTGACAATGACCACCTTCTTCACCTCGTTGAGCAAGTGCTCCCCGCTGGGCTGAGGCAAGTGAGAGCTCCCTGCTGTAACGTACAACGCTGGCCTCACTCCGGTGCATGGCTTCGGGGTTTGACCCACAAGTCTAAGATGCTGTATTGTGCCCGTAACCATCGGCATGCCCGAGATGCCGTCACACAGCAAGCGCGCCAAGGCGATCAAGTAGGCCATTGACGATAAGCCAATGTCATCGAGATCGACGACAAGGTCGATCGCGCCAGGCTTCGTGGAGTCCGACTTCGCGCTCAAGGCTAACCTTGACGACGGTTTATTCGAGGGCGGCGAAGATGGCAACATGCAGCATGGTGCTCATAGCGGTACCGGACACGACGAGCCCGTCGGCACGGATGCGTCCGTCGCGGGCAACACCTTGGGCCCCACGGGCTCAAGCGCCCCACCCAGTCGAGGCGAGTTCCAGGACTTGTTGGTGGCACCTTGTGCCGTCGATGGGCGCGGAACACGTGTTCATACGCCAAGTCCGACGCCGATTAGAACACTCCAGAAAGCGCGGCTGTGACGAAGTATGCTCAGATGTTTCGGCGAACCCGCCATCGGCCTGCCGCTGACCCACGCTTAGTCCTACGGGTGGATGTCGTCGGATGGAATGCAGCTGGTCCTACCGAAACGTTGCTCCAACGATAACTGGCTCGGAAGACTTGGGATATTTGCTAGCCGAAGTGACGGAGGCTCGGCCAAAAACTCGAAGCAACATGGCTCGGACGATTGATGAAGCGACTAAGTGGTAGTCACTGAGCCTGCTCAAGTTCAGCTGGGTCTACAGTATCGCAGTTGGAAGCCGCCGAGTTGAATCTGTATCATGCAATTCCGAAGCACTTGGGCCTCAGCGTGGAGTCTCAGCCAAGGAATATCTAAGCCCGCCTGGTCTCAGCTGCGATCATGAAGGCTCATAACCCAACACTCCGAAGGTCGGAGGGTCAAAGCTGGAGGAATCTGAAGTTTATAGATCTCAGTATCAGAGTTTCAGGATGATGTACCAAGGCTCAGCGTACTCGAGGAGCCTCAGCCAGGTGATTTGGGTCTTCAGAGAACGAGTGAAAGAACGTGTCAGAGGTCGCAGAAATCACTGGGCTTGGAAAGTTGCTCTGGATTCACTTTAGGGGATGCGCATCGCTGGAGGGTCGCGTCATCAATGATGACCAGCTCATAGTACAAGTGTGGCGCGACCTGTCTCACCCTGAATACTAACCCAACTCGGCCACAGGAAGGCCTGGGAGCCAACATGAGTCAGCCGCTCATCGCCGAAGCATCACGGTCTCACTTACTGACTACTAGGAACTTCGCTGGACCCGACGGGTCAACGGCTGAACCCACGTTAAGGTGTGCCGTTGGTTTGCTGGTAGCTCGCAAGTTTTCACCTTCGTTGGGTGCTTTCTCTGATAGGTCTATGTTGGCATATGTAAATATTGAATCAGAATCGAATGTTCTCTGAAAGATGCAAGTGGTAGTGTTTCCGTGTGTATAAGGGTGTCGAAGGAAGGTTCCACATACAACTCAAGCCCATTTAGACCGATTTGGCGTGTCTCGGGATGAGGAGGAGCTGTATTGGCTACGCCATATTTTCATACGTACTCTAGACGACATTACCGCCACGTATTTCATTTTTGGGGATGAGGAAGTCTCTCCGGAGATTTCGGCGATACAATTGTGCGGGAGCAAAGATTGGCTCATCCTTCAGCGTGGTTGTGGAATTTCTAATCACTTTGGGGCGAGGTGTGCGGGTGTCCCTGGGTGCAGAGTGAGACCCTAGACTACGGACAGGCTCAAACCGAGCCGATTTGCTCGGAGTCACGCTAAGTCGGAGGAGCGAGTGAAGACCTGTGGGCGTGGTTCTCAGCTGGGGGCGCTGGGGGAAGTGAAGAAGCCACGGGAACAAGTCCAAGGTCTTGGAAGAAGTGGACAAGTTTCGTGTGGAGGTGTCGTATTTGTGTAAGAAAAATCCGGGGCAATTTGGGTTCATATACGAGTGAACTGAGACCTGTTAAGTGGGGTGCAGGTTTCGTTTGCAAAGGAATGGGGGCATCTTTAACAGATATCAAGTTGTTGTGACTGACTGACGACTGGGTACAATGCGTAGCCCTAGGAAGAATCGCCGAGATGATCGCAAGGGAGGTACACACGCCTCGCTCGACTCAATACCAGAGTCGCAGAGAGCTGGCATGGTACTTAGCTGGGGTATATCAGTGAGGCTCTAGGCTCTCGGTACGGTACTGCGGTCTACGTTTGATCAAGGCTCAATCTGGAAGTCGATAATTGACCCGCGTCTCGCCACACGACAGTCTCGCACTTGGTGGGCATCGGTACTGAGGGCACGGAGAGCGTGCGCTTGGGCGCGGGCCAGAGGGCTCGGGCCCCGAGCTATCGGATTGTGGAATGAGCAACTCTGCAACGCTCGCCACTCGCGAGGGTTTACCTTGCAGTGGGGGTAGTTAAGGTGTTGGAATTCGACTGGGCGCGTAATGCTCCGCGCCGAGGTCTAATGGTGTTGAACCTTCGTGTGAAAGACCGTCAAACCTTCTGATTGGTCCAGAGGGACAAGACTCACACTTTCCGCTTTTGAGTGACAAGTGCTCCGAGGGCTCAGTTGGTCCTAATATTAAGCTGACTGAGACCTCTGAGTAGTCAGTATTGCGAAGGGTGTTTTAAACACTCGGCTTAGTGGCTGGTACACTACTAGTACGTAGCCCGAGCCGTCGGTCGCGTGATTAGCCGAAGGCTTTGATATTTGTATAGGGATCTGGGATTAGATACATATGGGGCTACAGAACCCCTAATTATAAAATCAGAGAAGAATTTCCCCCAAAGCAAAAGGGTCAAGTCCTTCCTCGATAAGCCTAGCTAGGTTAGTTGCGGGGTCTAGATACACTTGACATCGGTGGGTCAATGGCTGCCTGTAAACTCGAAATGCATTGGCCGAGCGTTCATCCTGCTAAGGGAAATAGAGAGAAGTGGCCGAATGTTGAGGCAAAGAGAAGCTTCTGAGTGTGCTTGCTAGGCGCGAGGCAGAGCTCCCCAGCATACCTGGGCTACCGCCTAGAGTTCCGTCAGCTTCCCTGTACGATGGTCTTGACTGACCCAGTATCCTTCCTTTCTTAGGGACCACAATGGAATAGTGTGATAACGCGAACCTAAGTGCATCCGAACCCTCGCTCATGGTTGGTGGTGCGCATTTAAGGGTATTCCTGCCTCACCGACATCGCACAGAGGCATTGTCTAGCCCGGTGTAAGGGATCGGATCTTGTCTTCAGATTTTGTCCCGACAAAGCTCGACCGACCCTTCAGGGAAGGAAGAGTGTTGTTGGTAGGGCTCGTTCCAACACGGAACGGGGAACTTTCGTTATGATCCTACATGACAACTTCCTCGGTCATACGATCTCCGCCTCGGGTCTGCAAGCCGAATCGTGCAAAATGCGTGCCATCGAGGAGTGGCCACAGCTGACTTCCGTACAGTTCTGCAGAGTTTCCTTGGTTTGTGCGGATACTGCCGGCATTTCATCGCTCGCTTCGCGGACGTCGTCCTCCCGATGAGCGACTTGCTAAAGAATGATGTCCCATGGTCCTCGTCCGAGCGGCAACATAAAGTCTTTTTGTACTTGCAGGCTGCACCGCAGCAAGCGCCCGTGTTGCAACTTCCTGGCGGCGATAAACGATTTGAGGTGATGACTGATGCGTCCAGGTTTTGCTGTGATGCAGTGTACATACAATGGTGCAGACTATCCAGTGGCATTTTTCACGAATAAGCTTTCACGGTTCGAAGCGAACTGGTCCACGCATGAAAAGGAGATGTTTGCCACCACGTTGGCGTTGGCGAAATGGGTGCACTATTAACACGGTCGAGAATTTGACGTTCGCACGGACAATTCGGCGTGCCGGTGGATCTTGTCGCACCCTAGTGTCTCGGTCAAGCTGGTACGATGGTTGTATGTATTTAGCCAGTTCCGATTTGTCCTTCACACGTCAAAGGCTCAACGAATGCTGTCGCCGACGCGCAATTGCGTGTTTCCAAGCCGGAAGCTACAGCTGCAGCTACCTCCAGTACCAGGCCCATGGCACTGACGCCACTTTCGCCGTCGCTGAACAACGTTCATGTCAACTCGAGGACCTGAGTTACTCGCGACACAAGTCTTCGATCACCTGCTGCAGAAGTTTTGGCGCTAGTCAAACTCTCACTGCGCGATCTGAAGTAGCTGTGCAGTGGGTGTGATTTTGTGGCGGGAGGAGGAGCTGTATCCCGACCGGTTGGCGTTCCACAAGCTGTCACCACGATTCGGACGTCGCAGTTGGTGATCGTGAAAGTGCAGTTAGAAGCGGCAACGAAGAAGAACTCTTTGGACGTGATCCACTGTAACGCAGCGTGATTAAAAATACCACTCCAGAAGCGCAGCTAATCCCTATGGTGGACACCGTGAAGATGGAGCACGGTATGCTGTATCTGGTGGAAGCTGAAAACTGAGTCCATCGTCTCTTCGTTCCTGTTGATAATGTTCTCTGGACGGCACTGATTTCGGAAGCGCATGATGGACCAGCGCCAGCCCACGCAGGAACTCGCCGAACCCAGCAAATGGTTTCACAATGGTATTTTTGGCCTTCGTTGGCTGTCGATGTCAAGGCCAATGTGCAGAGCTGTCCTACGTGCGCACGTTTCAAGTCCAGCAGTCCGCGTAAGAATGGCCACCTCATCTCGCTTCCGATTCCGACGGAGTGAGGTCGTGGTCTCATGGGTGTGCTGATTTCTCAGGGCTTAGACGCGATAATGGTGGCGATCGACTTGCTGAGCAAGCGCGAGAAGTATGTGCCGACTCCCACGTCAGTGGCCGATACGGCCAATCTCTTTTTCGATCTGCTAGTCCGTAACTATAGCTTACATGCTGTCATTGTGAATTATCTAGATCCGAAATTCACAAGTTTCCTGTTGACGGAACTCATGAAGGCGCTAGGAGTCAAGGGGCTGATGACAACCTCCTACGGACTCAAGCTGATGGCCAAGTGGAGCGCCAGAACCGCGTGTTCGAAGACACCCTTCGATGCATGGTGTACAAACTGGGTTGAAGTTCTAGACGAGAACGCGTACGCTACGCTAATGGGTTCGTCAACCAAGCTTTCGCCATTTGAGATTGACACCGAACGTGTGACAAGATCTCCTGTTGGTACAACCTTGAGTCACAATGACTACGCCCAGAAGTCCACCGAGGTGCGCAAGCAGATTGTGCGATAGGTGCAGCAAAGCCTCTGCGACGCTCAAAGCATGTGCGAGCAATACAACCAGAAGAGGAGTGAAGTTGAATTTTTTGCTGGCTACATTGTGTATTTGGCGACCAAGAACCTGCCACTGTCTCACATAATAACGGGCACCAACATAGCGAAGGACATGCTGACGCCTAAATTCGTCGGCCCGTTCCGAATCGTCAAATGATCAACCGGAACGTCGCTCGCCTGGAATTGTCTCGAACATGAGCTGACTTCACGAGTCATTCAACGTTGACGTGTTTTGTCGCTACGTGCCATCACCCGATCGCTTCGTTGATCTTCCGCTTCCCACGGTGTCTCCTCTTCACTTAGCACCGGGAAGGAAAGGTGAAGGGCTCCACATCCCTGAGGTGCTGCTAAAGAAGCGAGTTCGCAACCGCCAACCTGAGTTTCTGGTGAAATGGAAGGACCTGGATGTTGGCAAGAGCAAATGGGAGTGTCAACGGGGCATCAATCATGTGAAGTCGTTGATGCGAGCCTTCCAAGAGTCCCACCTGCAGCTTCGTCGTGGGAGGATGTAGGAATTGCACCCGCTCCTTGCATCCTCAGTGCTTGCCTGGGACAAGCGAATCTTCTGTGCATGACCGAATACCCCCGTCGATACGGGGCTGCTTGGTGTCGCCACCTTCACCGCGAATCTGATGCTCACAGCACAAAATTACTCTCATCGGCAGTGTCAAGATATTCAGGTTTCCCCCTGGTGCTGCGCTAGTTATATACTAGTAGGAGATGAGACCAAGATTCGACAACAGAGCTCCTTTGTCGTCATGTAGGCTAGAAGTGCAGAGCAGTCTTTAGTCTACCGATCAATTCACTTCCCAATTTGCCGACATGGCTACATCACTAGTACCAACTTCAAGATCAACTACTCGCTCCGAGACTTCCTCGCCTCACTTCGCGTCACACCTCCGACCCCTGTGGCATCTCCACATGCTGCGCTAAATTACTCAAGGTCTTCAGCGGCCTGGTTCTTAAGAAGTGTGCTGTAAACTTCATTTTCTTGCAATAGACCAATGTGGCCTTCAAATAGCGAAGTAACTGTCTGTCATGGATCTTGACCAAGCCTCTGGAACATGCACTCAATAGGTTTGTCCCTTCGTTGGCCAAGGAGGCCGTTTGTTCTACCTAATATATCACCTGCAAGCGATCCACTTAATATCTGCCTCCGGGAGAAATAGATTAAGTTGCTTTCCAGTGTAAGAATTTTCGTTGAATGGTAGCTTTTAGCGGGCGATTAGCATAGAGATCACATATTTGCATGACAGAAGTAGGCATTTTCCGTTGATATAGTTGACCACCTCGATGCAATTGAAGCACTGGACTTTTGGGATAGCTCTGGTCAGCCTGGAGACGAATTTTGCGTTCAGTTTGCTCTGTTTCGTGCGAAAATCCTTGACCTTTTTCCAACTACCATTTGCCGCATCGTTCAGAAGGAACTTCTTCATTCAGCGCGAAGGAAGATCACGAAAGAACCCTCTCTCATGTCTAAATTTCTAGTGTTCACAGTGGTTTCCTTGCTGCTATTTTGGTGTTAAAAAATAGCTCTCAAACGAAGATAAAAGGTATGTTTGGTTGGAGTTGATTTCTTGTTGTTACGCATTGTCGGTGTGAGGTGCGGTAGTATGAGTGCCATTAGGGGTTGTCACGGTTGGAAGGTAGGTTTGAACAGCCAATCAAATTAAACCTTCGTGTCCTGTTTTTTTTTTAAACTAAAACCTACATGTACAGATGAGGGCGTGAATAAGGAACGCCTGATATATAACAAATCTCAAGTGGTATGAAACGATTAGAGAGCATAAATGGATAGTGGATGATAAGACTACTCAATTTGGTTAAATATATCGCTAATTTGAGTATATTCGCGTGAAGCGAGGCCGCTCAGACACTGGAATGTGGAGGGCTTCAGCACACAGCCGACCGAGAATCATCAGCATCCGCCCAAAAATGGGTACGTGTTCCTGCTCAGCGTACAGCACCATCTTGACCAGACACGAGTCCAGTAGCACCATGGAGGCGCAAGCATCGTCTTGCGGCAGCGAAGCGATTAGCTTGAGAGAGCTCTCCTTGTCGAGGATCCTCTTCACTGATGACTTCCCCGGCGCTTTTTTCAGATTGAACTTCTCCCGAGCCCATTCTCCTAGCGCGGCAAGGCTCCACTAAGCCTCGCGGGTGTGCATTGCACAGAGATCGAGCCGCTGCTGCTTAGTAAGGCGCGTTCCTCCTGAATTTCCCGCCCAGATTCAAATTCCCCTGGGTGATGACATAAGTCACTATTCGGGGGAACTGGACTATAACAATACTTCAAGCCTTTGCCTATACAATTACATAGTATTTTATTTTATAGGTTATAGGATGAAACCCGTTCCTTATTCACGCCATCATCTGTACTCGGAAAAGCGCCGCAGGTTTAACCAAAAATCCGTAGGTTTGCTGTGATCGGTTCATTCCCGCTGCAGACGGGCCCCAGCATAGGTATTCGTTCAGGGCTCCAATGACGACTTCAGGACGGGCTAAATAGCGATGCGAGGCTATCGCACAGCAGAACTGGTCGTCATAATTGTCATTATCGACAGTCAACGAGGGACGGCGTCCCTCTGCTGTCATTGGCTAGTATCCAGCTCGTCCCATGGATAACAGCAGTTATTGGAAGTGGCTACGTCATGATAGGTGCAGCTATCCACCTGGTGCAAAGTGCTACATTTTAGTGCCCATTCCGAAAGAGACAGCCAAAATACCACGCGAGTCGTGAAGGAAGGGAAGAAGACGCCGTGTAGAGCAAGACAGGAAGACACCATGGATGATGGCGCTGATGAGGTGAAGGCGACAGGTTGTTGGTAGAAAGGGGACAGGGCATATTTGGGGAATAACGCCTCAGATCGAAGACGCGGTGTTAGGAAGCCGCACAAAACGCTTGGTATCATCAGAATTGATACTTGTTGTAGAACAGCTTGAGCACAAGTAGGTAAATGCCCTGAAGTCAATGAGTAACTAACTAACTATGCTGATACAGACTGAGGGGTGGCACTGGTGATAAGCAGTCAGTCTCCTCGCGATCACCGCGACCTTGGAAGAAACACTCGGCTTGACAGGCAATGAAGTAAGTATTTCTGAAGGAAATGGATTCAATATTCAATAAAGCAATTACTAACACGGACTGTGGTTCTTGCAGGCCGCTAGTGTGCAATGTTAAAGCTTTCGCTAAGTGCATTTAAGGTAAAATGTGATTGAGTTCTTTGATTCTCCAGCTTGCACACGGCGTGATTTGCGCTGATTTGTTGTCGCTGTGCGATTAGACTAATTCGATCGATGATGCGTTTCCTACGGAAGAAAAACCGTTTTTCGGCAGCGCTGCAGCGCCAGGTTACGCCGTACTGTTTATCGAGCTCTCTTACAGCAGGATCGCCGTTAATTCCTACCGACCACTCTTGCCATACTTGATGAACGGCTTTCAATGATCGTAGCAGTTTGTACTTGGATGGGATATCTGTTTCTGCTGTACGCGCAGTACAGTGGCTAGCAGCTGCTACCGAGTTCCCCCAGTCAACACTAAGCCTTACTGAAGCAGCACCCGACGTAAGCTGAGTAAGTGTGTTCATCATACTTGTCACTGAAGATTGTAGGTCACTGAGCTTGCTATCAATGTGTGTTATGGTTTGTTGCTGTTGTTGTTTTAGATGATCCATCAAATCAGTCACCAGTTCATGCAGATGCAATTGTTGTTGTGAGGTTTGAGTGAGCATTTTACGTTTCAATTTCGTGGCAAACGACTAAAATTCTATATACTTAAACAGTGGATGGGACCACAGCTTGTGCGCAGGATGCATTTCTTTTAGCCGAACAGCGTCTTGTAGAATAACTTGAAGGTAAAGTAACAAATTTAAAAATCCGCCCGTTGCAACATGACGATCTGACTGCTGATTGTATGCAGCCAAGTAGGCTTCGACAAACGGAAAAACCTCGCGCTGGAGAGTACTGGATGGTACGACAGCCGCTTGCTCCAAGACGAAGCTGCGACGATCGGGGGAGAACGCAGCAAGTGACCTCATAGCCTCACGTGGAAGAGCAGTAAGGTAACAACCTTCCATTGCTGAAGCATCCCACCTGCCTAATCGTCTAATCTGTGAATCACTTGCACCTGCTAGTTCAGCCATTCTTGAGCCTAAGCCCCGAGCGGCATATGTATTTGTTTTGGAGTGAAAACCAAGAGCTTAAGGCTTTGACAATAGCATCGTAGTGAGCTCGGTAACACATTGGCGTCCTGGAATTCTTTTTAGACTTTAGCACCTTCACATCGTACCTTTCTCGGGGGTCAAGAAAATTCGGAATGCCCTCCATTTCACACACCATCGAAAAAAGAAATAGAGCCCAAGAGCTCCAATTGGACAAGCCTTCACATTTGTATGCCGAATACACGACCCGAATTCACGACGGCCATATTGATTTGTTGTGCCATGATCCATAATCATTACTAGAGCTCTACATTTGGTAAGCCCTTTGTGTTCCAGTACAACGCTAAATAGATCCGGCAATTCCGTGTTGCGTGCAGATTCACCTCGAAGCAGACAAACATGACGCAAAAAATGACTCGAACCGATTCCGTAAATCGCTCCCGGTGTTTAGATTCCTATAGTATCGAGATATCGATACAACATCATCAGTAGTGCAATACCCATCTAATAGAGAACCCACCCCACGATCAGCATACTCTCGCTTGTCTTTCTTGTGTTTTTCACGCCTCAACGAAGACAACAGGGCTTTAATTAATCTGTTCCGCGGGTGCGGATGAGAATTTGCACCTCTGCTTTGCTGGTCGTTGTATAAGTCTAACAAAGCATTTACGTACATCTCAACTGTAGCCACACTTACTTTGCGATCGGAGCATTTCACACGAACTTGTCGATCCACTTCTTCTTGTTGTAGAAATTGATGCACCTTTGAGGCGGTGACTTGGTAGCGTGTAGTTTCATGAAAACCCTTGCGATCACACCATGCTTTGAACTCTTTTTGCTTCGGCGCGAACGCGCGCGTCGTGTTGGCAGGCCGAGCTGCTTGGCGTCGATCCAAAGTCGCATTTGCACTCTCATCGAGCTCCACCTGTAATGCTGCTACCTCCATGGCGGCTGTTCAAATAGATTTTACCAAACTTTTGCTATCCACGAACAACCTGAACGACAGAGGGACGTCGTCGTCCAAATCATGGTGCACTTTACTTTAGGAATCCCTAACCCAAAGAAGATAACCACTCATCATCCTCGGCATCCTGGTCACAAAGCAGATGTCTGAGAGCTGTGTGCCCCAAGAGCAGCAACAGCCCCGCACGCAGGCTTCGTCCCATTGTCTCTAATCCCTATTGTAATTATTGCTTCCAGTCTCTGCATAAATTAACAAGGAATGGGACGTAATAAATTATTAATTTGCGTATACAGAACAGGCTAAAACTACCGGTAATAATGTACAGTTGAATAATGTCGACCCAATCGGTCAAGAACGACATTAAACACAACATCAACAGCATACTGAACGAGTACCACTACATCTCCGTGAACTACATGTACCATGCCTAAGAAATTACGGTGAGACCCCTGGACACCTGCAGCCTCTGTCATACTACGTACTACTAGTAGTATACAACAATTGACTCTACCGTATTCACAACGATAGTGGTAGGGCTGGTGAGACTTCTATCTTAGTCGTCAGCCATTTCTCTTCAACCTTCGTTAGGGTAAATATCCAGGTCTTCCCAAGCAACGCGCGGCGTTAGTAGAATTCGGTGCCGCTATCCCTTCGTGGGTTTGTGGGGCATAAGTGCGTTCTTCTGAGTGAGCATCGAAGTCCTACCGGGAGCGCCGAATGTAGCCATCTTGGTGCATAGTGTCGTCGGCGCCACCCGTTCCGGCAAGTGACGGTCCGCTCGTCGGACATTGGTTATCAGTCGGGAAACGGACTCGCCGGCCGTAACGTCTGCGCAGCGAGTTGTGCTTGGATGGAGGTGGCCAAGTTGCGTCAAGAGCTGACCCAATGTTGGCTGGCGGAGTCGTTGGTGCAAGTGCTTGAACGGACAGCCACTCAATTCAAAGTTGACGATTTGCTAGTAGTATCGTTGGGTGATGCAGCTGTTGGTGACCAAGGAGGAGTGCTCTCCAAATTGGTGAATGGCTTCGTGCAGCAGAGCGAGTCGTTGGCAACCAGGAACGAGTTTAGTCTAGCTGGTGGTGATTGGTACGCACATATGAGCGATTTGGACGAACTACAATTGTGGATGTCCGAAAGTTGTAGGGGTCGACCCACCGGAACATTGTTCGTCATTTATGCCCCAAGCGAGAGTGAAGCAGGCGCGAAGCAGGTTGCAGCTGTCGTAAAGAATACTTTGGCATTGAACAAGACGTTGGACGGATCAATGGTGCTAGTGGTGCACGACCCGACTGGACTGTTGGGATTGAAAGCAAGCAGCAGAGCGGCGGGTACTTCCTCCATGTACTATCTGGAATATCTTGCAACGGAGAGTTTGCACGAGACTGAGGGTGACAGGAGAAGCAAACTCAACTTCATTGCTCAACCGTTGGATTCCTTGCGAGATCAGTGCGGCTGGCACTTTGTGCTGCAGATTGTTGGATGTGCCCCGGATTTCACTGGGACGGTGGAAAAAAGTTTCGGGGCCGCTCGTGCGAAGATATTTGAGACGATGAACCAAATGCCCTTCCAGCTATTGCTACTGATATTGCGATGGAGTCATTTTCACCCGGAGATTGTACGTGCTTGTGCTAAGAAGCTTCGGAGGCAAACACAGCTGATCCCACAACTACGTGTGCGGCAAGAACTTGAAGAGTTACAGTTGCAAGAATGTAAATTATGGTGTGGACTGTACCCGTGCGCAGATCATTACAGAAAGAAAGTTGTTATGGGACTCACACAGGACCAAGCATCTTCTCTTTTATTTATGGACACAACACCCCAGACACAAAGGGAGTCTTCAAAGCTCGTTCGGTTATCTCAGTGCCGTCTTTGGGATACACAAAAACAGTTTTACAAAGATCAAGGCATTCTTGCATGGAGCTCAGGTGCAGTTCCATTCGGTGTGTCAAGCAGCTCCTTCCTCGCTTCAGCTTACGCACGTATTGCTGCCGACTTCTTGCTTAGCAATGCCGACAATATCAAACCTTCTTTTCAAGAAAATGATCCACCAAACTGCTTTGTTTGGGAAGCTGCCAGCGGTTCTTGCAAGTTCCTTCACTCCTTCATGCTGCATTTCACGAATATTGTGGAAGCAGACGATGAGTTTAGACGGCGAGGGTTGCTACCACTTGTCATAGCTACGGATTTGAGCGAACAAGTGCTGCTTTCACGTCGGCAGATGAGCTGCTTCCGTCCATTTATTGAACGCGGTCAGCTGGATTTTGCACTTTTTGACACGCATGAATTTATTAACGGGGATGCTTCAAAGAGAGGGGTCCTTGAGCTAGTGCATGCCCGAGAAAAGTTGCATGTCGGAAGTGAAGGCCCCGTTGCTTTATTAGGAAACTACTTTCTGGATTCACTACGCGCAGACATATTCACTGTGGCTGTCCAGAGAGATTGCCAGGCGTGTAATGATTCAAATCGACGTGGTACTAGTTCAGGTGAGCGTGTCAAAATTCAGGCAGCCCTCCTTAATGAAGACACCTCAAGTATCGCTGATATAGATATTTGCCTTCAAACCATTGAAGATCCAAGGATACAACCAATTTATGAAGATATTCGATTGAACTCGACGCTTGCGCATGTGTTGGACAACATTCGATGCAGTTTTGAATTAGCTGTAGAACCGATTTCATCATCTGGATTAGTTCTGTTTCCCGTTGAGGCGTTCCAGTTTCTTCTTACACTTGTCGATCGGAAGGATGAAGCAGACGTATTTCCTGTTGCCATCCTGGCTGGAGACGCGCGCTTTTCCTTCAGAGATGCTATCTCAAGTGCGTTCATCACTACTGGGACAACAGAACAGGGTTCAATGGGCCAGTTAAGACTAGAGGTACCCCAACTATCTCCCCACCCAGAGTGTTTTTGCCTTCCTGTTGACTTCGAGATTTTCATGGTGTTTCTTGAGCATCTCGGTGCTAATATGTCGGCGAGTTCGGAAGTCGTATCCGCTCCAGCAAACGACACATTTGACGTATTTCTTGCCACGATTAACCCTCTGAGACATAAAGCTACCAACTTGCGGCATGATGCTTCGCCGGTTGCCATCTCGAATTCACTACAATTAAGTTTAAAGCACCAGTTCTCGCGCTTTACCCCCGGAGACTGTGACTTACTGTGGGGTATGATGAGTTTTGATGAAGGCGCGCGCTGTTTTTCTATTGATACACTCCTTGTACTTCTTGCCCAAACTGGCTGGGACTTTGACTTATTCGTCGTCTTAAAGTGGGAGTTATTGAACCGATTGAGACAGCAAGAAGAATGTCCCGAGATGAAAGACTATCAGCAACTATTGGTAGAAGCAGGAAAAAAGTCCTGGCGGACATTTTACCACATGGAGCAGCAAAGTGAGACTGACGCCACCACACGGGGGATACGACTGCAGCTAGCTCGGTGGTTCTACGGTAATACATTCCATAGCACAAGACACAATCGAAGAAAATCAGTACTTACATGGTTTTATACTCTGTTCTGTAGAATTGAAAGCTTTTGACAGCGTAGTGCATGTACTGATGCCCTGGCGAGATGAGGCTCACACAGAAATCAGCTCGGGTAACTCAAGCATCTTTTACCTCCTCGGGGTAATTATTGCTATGGCTTACAATTGCAAAGCCACTACTTCTGACTTGATGTTACGTGCTGATTGTAGCTAACAAGCATGCGAATGGAGGAATATTGGGCTGCCCTAGCTTTCTTCCGTCAATGTGCTCGTCTGGCTCCCACTAAGCTCAAGTACCAGCGCCAGGTAGCGCGCACATTACTCGCACTGCAGATTTCGAGGACGGCATCAAACAGCTCCAACGAGTCAACGGAGGATGGTCCTGATAGCGTAAAAGTGTCAAAATAAAAATAAATTTTGACCCGAGTATTGCTAAGGAGTGCATTATTAGTTGAAAGTTCGTTAGATCAAGATTTATTACGGGGCAAGGCTCGTCAGCTTGAATTTTAATTTTTCGTCTTGAGGTGTTGTCACAAATCTGCTTCGAGTTTCGTTCGCTTCAGTTGCAGCATACCAAATGATATACTTCGAAGTATTCATGGAGATGCCATGAATGCAGTAATTTAAACTGCGCACTGTGGGAGACTTCGTACTGTGAAAAGTGGCATGTTACCAAAGTCCTGGCCGAACAAATCAAAATTCAAAGTTTTCATTGAGATGTTACTACTTCAAGTACAACAATTGCACAAACGACAGGGGATGTCAGGCGCATCACATCGTAATGACTGATTCCTGGCATAAGTGCCATTTATTGATCGCTCACCAGTACTTTGAATCATTTCTCTTTTCTGACAGCAAACTTTGTCACCTGCTGGTTTCTGCTTGAAACTTTAGTCACGCTCAACTGAGTGCTGCGGCACCAAAACTACAACTTGACTTGGCATTTAGGTGTGTCAAAGCTTAACATAAATGTTCTTCCAGGCGCCACACCCTGAACTACATGTACATGTACTTCAGTCCTTCAAGTACATGTACAAAATATAGCTACAAAAATGTCATCTAAGAAATGTCTATGAATTGTTAAGGTTGTTAGTATTTTTCCCGTACATGATTTCTCAATGAACAGACTACATATACACAGCTCTGCTTCGACCATAGCAGCTAGACACTTACAGCAACTTCCTTGTTGCCTCACTCCACAGTAGAATCTATTCCTCGCGGTTCCAGCTCTGTGTGATAATGCTGAACAATCTTTGCGCAGGCTTTCGATCCATCAACCACCACAATCAATTGATTGCTGAGTGGCATTTCGTCGGTGGCGTCGGGAGCGGTTGCATCTTGGTCCTACAAATTCATAAATTCACAAAAGAAAATGATCAGTTTGAGTAAAAATCGAAGCTAGCATCCAGCATACCCTACATCGAAATAGAAGGTGAGGGCGCTCTCAAGGTCATCCCGTTCAGCCACCTTTCTGAGTGATGCTAAAGGTCGCCATTCTTCTACCAGAGCAAATCCGTCGCGGGTAGCCGCCATCACATTAAGCACCACGAGCACTGAAGGGCTGACAACAAGCTCTCGCTCCCCTAGCTTGCTTAATTGCTTGTGAGAGTCTTCGTCCTGTTCTTCAAACTTGGTCGCGCGGTAGAATCGCAAGTCTTTGTACGTCTCACTGGAAGACGACTTCCATTTTGCTAAATGTATTTGTCTCGACGACGGGAATTCCAGCTCCATTTTCCCATCGCCTTCGTGTTGCTGTGTTTCATCCTCTTCCTTTGTGTCCATTGTGACTTCGTCAGGTTGAGCTTCAACTTGAGGGTTATTAGAGGAATGTGAGCGACGTCTCAACCGCGATGCGACAGCAACAGCTTTGTCTAGAATGGTGCTTCCGGTGCGCATCGGTACATTTTGAGATGCTGCAGTCGCCACTATTGGGGTGAGCTTCTTTACGGTGTTGCTTGGAGCTCGAGTGACAGAAGGGTCTCCATCTTCATCGCTGGAAGAGTTGCTTGTGGAAACTTTACCGCTAGCAAGAGTGCGACAGCTAACACTGGGCTCGCTATAAGCACTCCACTTATTGTCTTCGGTGCCACTTCTAATTCGAAACAGATAAGGCGTATTCGCTTGAAGCCCCGCGACAGTATGCTTGAGAGTTTCTGCACTAACGTCGGGTTTCAGTGTCCACCACATTGCAGCTAGGCGGTCTTTTGAGTACTGAATCTGGTACTTCGTCACACCGATATCATTAACCGGATCCCACGTCACGATGGCCTCTGAGCTGGATACTGGGAAGACTTGTAAGATCCGGGGCGCGACAGAGGTATGCGAAGAAGATGTTATGCTGATGCCACTGGTACTACTTGTTGCCGTGGACACCATGGAGCTAATCGAGACGGCGCTGTTAGAGTTTGTGTTACTGGCATCTTCTAGGCTTTCGCTGCTAATCCCCGTGCTGGGTGGAGTAATACCACTTGAACTGAGGAATGCTTGGACCATGGACTTAGCTTGCTCTTGCAGCGAAGGTCCAATTTCTTCGACTGCAGACTCGGGAAGACGTTCAAGAACCACTTCGCCATCCGGTGTATTTTCAAAGGCCCACACACCGTCAGCGTCATCGTCTGCTTCCCTCTGACCGTTACGAAGCAGCATCAGTTCACCATCAGTTCCTTCGTACTCTCGAGCCCCCTCCACGGTATCATCCCCGCTTCCAAAAGCTAGGCGAACAAATATTTGGTTGGTGCCTGGGCACACAAGCCTCTCCAACGCACGGATTACAATGCCCTTCTCCAGCACGACGTCCAGTTTTTCAGCGTTAAAATCTGGCCGTCGACGAGCTCGTAACGCAATAAGCACACGATAAAAGAACTGACCACGCTCGACATACTCAGGACAAACACCCGGAAGGAAGATTGCACTCGTTAATTCGTCTCGCTTCACGGATGTTGGCGTAAGACTTCCCGACATTGGTAGTGATGTACCTGCTGTCTTAACATTTAATGTTTTCATGGAACCACTGGATAAACTGTAAGGCCCCCATCGCTGTCCATCTCCACAACGTACCCGGAATACCAGTGACTCCCCGGGGTCAAGCCCAACCATGGTACCGTTTGTCTGGTCTGTGACGCCAGTGGAATCCACTTCAGCAGTTGTCCCTTCCTGTTTCATGGCTACTGGAAGCCAAGGATTGAATTCATCTCCTGATTGCTTTGCAAACTGAAGCTGGTACCGTGCCGTTAGCGGTGGTAATATCGATGGAGATATTTTGTCCCACGTGATGCAAATCGAATGCCGCGTTGCACTTACTAATGTAGGCGCCAATGGTGAGTTGACAAATATGTCTGATAATTCATCTTCGTCCTTCTGCATACTAACCGGCGTTAGAAAACGCAGAACAAGCGGCCGAGATGCTTCAATTACGAGTTCGATTACACTCAGAAAAGCGACATCCTCCACACTCTCTCCGTTGATCGCGACGAGTAGATCCCCTGTGTTGATTAACCCAGTAGCGGATGCCTGGCTGTCTGGAACAACACTATCAACGACGGCTTGATATTTCTTTGATGTTCGAGACTTCTGAAAAAGAATCCCAATGGGGCCTGGCTGTAATTCCACATCAACTGTGGCCCCACTGGCCTTTTCCGCTGCTTCTTCTGTCTGTACACGGACTTCCACCCACCCCTCCTCGTTTGGAGCGTTCTTCTCTTCAATAGCATTTTTCGCCTCCACAGACGCATTACTGTTAGTCCGAGCAATTGAGTTTGAGGTCGACGATACTGCATCTTTAGCAGCCGCCTTGAAGAGCAGTAGTCGCTGGGACAGCGTCGAAACGGCAGAAGATGTCGTGATCTTGGTTTTCATTCTCTTAACTTCCTTCACTTCGCTCACTGTTGTGGAAACGCTGCTGCTTGGGGCGGACAAAACAGGCGGCACGGTAGATGCACCCGCAGTAGCTCTGCTGATACTATTGTCGGATACTTCGGTGCGCATACCCCCACTCACTTCGGCAACAAAGTCATCTTGTGATGGTGCTCGGGAACGACTAAGACCAATCTTGGCGAGCAAATTGAATCCTCCTGAGGAAGAGCTACCATTTGAATCTGGTGCAGCCGCTACCTGCTCCGTTGGTGGTACTGGCAACGGCGACGACACGAGAAGCTGTTCTTGCACGAATACATCCATAGTGCGGATGTACTTTTCCAGCTCGTCAAACCCTCCGTCTAAGCGGCTCACAAACTTGAATCCCTTTTGTAAAAACATGAGCACGAGACGAGTCACCGACATGTGTTCCGCATGCACCTTTGATGCGCCAATGCTGCTAATGTCACTGGCAAGTGCACCGGGCTCTCCGGGACTCTGTTTACGAGATAACGTTACGGGCCCAACTGTAGCTGACGTCGACGATGACATCTCTCCTGCGACTTCCACTGCTATGGTGGCATCGATTGGCTTCTGCATCTGGTCCTGCGTCGGCGGGTGCTGTGATTTATCACTCGAAATGACCCTGGCCAAGCGTACAATAGTGCTCAATGCCCCACTGCTGGACGATGTCCTGGGAAGGATCGAGGGTGAATCAACAGAGGGTCCAACGAAGCAGAAGTGGCAGCCTTTCATGTGTGAAAAGCCCTTCATCAGTCCGTCCAGAGCATCCGGTTTCGCCATGACGCTGGGGTCGATATGATGTGAAAGGCTCAGATGCGATTTGTGGAACTCTTCCGCAGGTCGGCAATCCAATACGATGAACTTGAGCGCAGTGGCCTCGTCCCCGCCATCTTTTCTAGACGCGTATAACTGTGGGGGCTGGTCACTGGCGGGTGAGAGCAGCGGATTGAGCGATTCATCTCCACTCGAGTGGTCCTCTTGTACCGCCGGCGCAGCTGTCGCGAGCGCCGGTATGCATTTCTCCTTGGCTTTTGTTGCCAATCGATCCAGCAAGTTGCGAACTAGTTCCTCCGGGTAGACCTGCAAGCTGGAGCACGCATACAGCTGCTCTAGAAACGGGATCATGGCATCTGTGAATCCGCCATAGCAGACGGAGTACAAGTCGCGCTTGAACGAGCGCGGGGTGGATTCGGAGATGGCGAGCGCGCTCGCGCACACCTGCTCCAGCTCCTCGCGCGAGGAGAAGGTGAGCGAGCTCAGCACCTGCGGCAGCATGGGGATCTCTGCTTGGAAGATGCTGTCCCTGTTGGCCGCCACGAGCGCGTAGGCCACAAAGTGCAGCAGGTACGGGTCTTCCTCGAGCAGGAAAAAGTCCCAGAGGTAAAAGACGAACTCGGGCGGCAGCGAGCGCGCGAAGAGCGTCATGAACCAGGGCGTGACGTACAGCTCCGGCGTCATGTCGTGCTGCTCCAGGTAGTGGCACAGCTCCGGGTCGTGGTACAGCAGGAGCAGCTTGAAGAGCTGGAACGAGCACTGCAGCGACCGGAACTCCCTGTCCGCGAACACGTGCGGCAGGAACCTGTCGATGAGCGCGTAGAAGCACTGGAACACGGCGCCGCGGGGCAGCGGCGCGCGCGCCGCCTCGTCCGCGCCGCCGCCGCGCGGCTCCGTGAGCAGCAGGAACGGAGCCAGCACCTCGTTCATCCCCTGCTTGTACCGGATGCTGCGGCACTTGCAGTAGTACGTGAGCAGCTTGGCCACGAGCTCCGCCGTCTCCGGCTGCTGGAAGCGCGGCTCGTTGCCGCGCGTGCGCGCCGCGTCCGCCGCCACCACGCGCTGGTTCTCCAGGTCTTCCGGTACGGCCGCGATGCTCTGCTCCAGGTGCGCGCGCTCGCAGCGCGCCACGCCCAGCAGCTCCTGCCACACGCGCGCGCGCAGCCGCGCGGGCACGCCGCCCAGCGCGCGGCACGTCACGCGCAGCACGAAGTGGTCGGGCCGCCGCTTGCGCATCTCGCGCTCCAGCTGCGCCTCCAGCGCGGCGCGCGCGGGTGCGGCGCCGTGCGCGGCTTGCAGCGCCGATTGCGCGGCGCGCGCGGGGAGTTCCGCGATGCCGCGAGATGCGCCGGACGCGCCGCCGTCGGGACTTGACGCTGGCGAAGCTGCCGCGGGCGAGGGCGAAAGCGCGGCGCGGGAGACGTCCATGACGCAGACGCCGCTTGCGCCTCGGGCGGTTTCTCGGCACTTGCGCTCTTCCGCCCGCACTGACGCTCGGATCGCGGCGTACAGGAATGGGACGCAGAGAAAGGGCGGAAGGGGACGTCGTACCGAGAGGGGACTAGGGGCGGGAGTCGGCTCCCGCGTAGGTCCGACTCTTCGGATCAGATTGAGGCCCGCGTTTGGACGCACGCGGCGCGGCGGAGCGACGGAAACCTGTACGCACGCGGGTGGAGCGATGCAGACGAGGTGGGGGTCGTCTTTGTGCAGCGTTCGCCGCAGAGGATGAAATCCACTACTACAGTAGTACTACCTAACTTCACAACAAAGGGCGTCTGGGGACGAGAAAGCTCGGAAAGTGCCCAAAAGAAAAGGAGTGGGGTGAAAAGCAACAGGTTAATAACCCGAAGAGGGACTGGATGAACACGCGAGTGCAATACTGTACTCCTCACACCAGCTGACAGAAGTTAACTTGTGTGAGGAGTACAGTATTGCACTCGCGTGTTCATCCAGTACAGTTAACTTGTACGGGTTGAGCAAATCGCATGTCGTGTACCTACCTATATAAGTCATCGAATGCTCACTAATTAGCGATGAGAAATGCAGAACATTGCGGTTCTTGTAACCGGGATAAGAAAGAATAGGAATCAGAGGTGACACGAACAGTGTTCCGAGCTGGATGTGCATGTATGGAGGTGTTCGGAACCACATCCAGCTCGGAAATAAATTTCTGACAACAGTTCTTACAAACTGTGAACTTTGACCATCACCAACTCTTGCGACCTGCGTGCACTGACACCCACGTGGACTCTAAACAACACTGCCAAGCATATTTCTACCGGAGAACCGCATTATTGTTATGTCGCATACTCATGCACCGTGCCGTCGGCTAGCGTCAACTTCCCCTCACCACTCAGAGCAACGTGGTTATTCTCCCACTGGCCCACAAAGCTTTCACCGTTCGCGAAAAAACCTGAGCCTGCGCCGTGACGCTTGCCTTGCACCCACATACCGTCATACAAATCGCCTCCAGCGTACTTGCAGAGCCCACGCCCGTGGGGCCTCCCTCCAATACACTCACCAGTAAATTTGCTGCCGTCCGGGAACGTGATGGTCCATTCGCCATCCATAGGCTCATCACGGTACCACTGCCCTTCTTTGATAACGCCCACGCTACCGACCGTGAGTATACCTGCACCTTCGCGGCATCCACGGTGCCATTGGCCCACGTATCGATCGCCCTGCGTTGACGTAAAGGTTCCCTCTCCATCTTGAAGATCATCTTTCCATTGCCCAGAATACCTTGAGCCATCCGCAAAAACTGCATCGCCCACACCCTCACGGCAACCGTCACGCCACTCGCCGGAGTATTGCTCTGTTTGATACTTTTCAGATGAATCTGACCTTATTTCCGCTGCAGGGGCGACAAGTTTGCCGACACCATGTTTCTTGCCGTGCACAAACTCTCCTTCATATACGCTGCCCTCAGCATCAGTGTACTTCCCGATGCCATGGAAGACATTCTCCGACCATTGCCCGCTGTATGTTTCTCGGCCACCACTTATTACACAATGGCCATAGCCACTGCGTTGGTCGTTTTCCCAAGTCCCATCGTAAATAAAATCTTTGGGGCCGGACGTCAGCACTCCGCTGCCGTGGCGTACATCTTGAACCCAGTGCCCTTCGTACGTACAACCTGTTGAACGCTCTGTGAAGATACCGAAGCCATCGCGGCAACCCTCTTTAAATTCCCCTTCGTAAACATCTCCATTCGGATAAGTATGACGATGTACCCCAAACAGAGGCTGTTCTAGCTCGTTTTCACTTTCTGTGGCGACGACCGAACGTCTTGGTGATGGAGGAGGAGTATTGGACGAAAGCGAAACATCCACAAACCGAGACGGAGCTCGCACAGCCTTCACAAACATACTGTGCTGCCACATCCCCTCGAGAATTGTCCCGTCGGGGTTAACACATATACCGCGTCCTTCACGAAGACCATCAACCCAGTCACCGGTATATGCGGCACCGCTCGCAAATTTGCATGTCCCTTTGCCCCAGGGTTTCCCACGGCGACACGCCCCAGAGTATTTGTCACCGTTGGCAAATGTAATGAGCCACTCACCGTCGCTGACTTCAACTCCTCGCTTCCATGTACCTTCGCGGGTAGTTCCTGAACTTTTTGAAAATGCAACACCCTGACCGTGGCGCAACCCTTGCCACCATTGGCCTTCGTATCGATCACCGGAAGCAAGAACTAAAATGCCATTTCCGTGTCGTCGGCCTTGCTTGAAAGTGCCGGAGTACTCGGAACCATCAGCATAATGGCATGATCCTGTGCCATGAAATTTGTTATCTACCCACTCACCAACATACTGAACCACGCCTCCCATCTCGCCAAGCCTAGTTTTTAATGGGCTCATTATAGTTGACTTGCCAGCTCCATGCTTAACACCATCACGCCACTCGCCGTCGTACACATCACCCTCACTATTAACGTATACTCCTCGGCCGTGAAAGCGATTGGTACGCCACTGGCCAATATAGCTCTCTCCACCGCTTGTGCCCCCACCTCCCCGCCGAGTGCTATGACCTTGCCCGAATCGCATATCATGTACCCATTCTCCGTCGTAAATGTAGCCTCCGCTCGCCTTAGACGTGAGAACTCCTTTTCCATGCCGTTCATCTGCAAGCCATGAGCCATCATACTGGTTACCCGTTGCGCGTTCCAAGTACATGCCGTAGCCTTCACGTCTGCCTTCCACAAAATCACCATCGTACTCATCACCGTTCGGGTACGTGTAAGTTGCGTGTCCTTCATGAGGTGGTGGCTTGGTCGTTCGAGGCTGCTCTCGTGAGCTATTCTTTGTAAGCCTCCGCACATTTAGCTCTTGCTCAAGCCACTTGGTATAGTTGTTCGTAGACTGCCACGAAAGAGTCCAGCTCCAACCATAATCGGAGCAAAATGCTGAGCGCGGATTCAGCAGTTCTTCTTCATCATCACCATGGACTAAGCTACCAAACACAGGCATCGCTATCTCCTCAAACATCGAAAGGAATGACGCGGGAAACAAGTCAATCATCCCTAAGCTTCCCTTCGAGTAGCTATCGTTTCCTCCCTCACTTTCGGTATACATGCAGGCCACCAGTTCGGCGTCCAATAGATCTTGGAAATACAAACGACATTGAGCCAAAACCCATTCATTGTCGCGAGTTCGCTGACCCGTAACCCGCATGTGTAGTGGGGCTACGGGATCCGTAAAGCGCCGAGTGAGTCCATCTGCCAACGCTGCCGTCTTCGCACCAAAGGCAAAAGCGCGCTCACTTGTCGCCGTTGGATGTGCTGTAACCTGCCCAGCATCCAGATCCAATACGAGATCAAACTGCGAGTCCTCGCTCTTCAATAGCAGCGGGTCATTTGTCCCAAGCAAGCATCCTCCCTTCGCTGCAAAAATCTCCTCTCCACACTCCAGCGAACAGCACGGCTGGGCCACAAACACCTCTCTACGCTCCTGCAACAGCGAGTACGCCAGCTGCGACGGCAACATAGCGAGCAGCGCGAGCACCGCCGCCGACGCCGCACTTGCACTCGCTGAGAAGCACGCCACCCTCCCTTGTAGCAGCAGGGCATGCAACGTCGCCACCACGTCGCTTCCTCCCAGCCGCCTCACCAAAGCTGCACACGGCGGCAATCCACTGCTACCCGCCTGCTGCTTCTGCAGCGTCTTGTAAAATGCATCCACGACGCCAAAGTCCCCGTCCTCCGCCGCTTCATCAAAGAGTCTCTCAGCTACAGTCCTCAGCTGATCCCTCAAGCCCCCAAATACCTGCATCGACTCGCCCTTCTGCGGCGCGAGCAGCAGCAGTAAGAGCCGCTTCTGCCTGCTGCTCCTGGTGGTCGCCCTGCAGTCCACGAAGGCGACGCCCACCCCAACTCTGCTGCTACTGCTGTCTGCGCCTCTCGGCAGACAGAAGAACACACCGCCGCTCTTGTCCTCCGCCTGCATCTCCCGACTGAAGATCTCGTCCTCCTGCTGCAGACCGCCGTCCTTCTCCTCCTCCTCCTCGTCCACGTCCAATCCGCCGCCGTCGAGGGCGAGCGACGGCTCAATCGACGCGGCCAAGAGCCGTCCGCAGCTCAGCAGCTGCTGCTCGTTGAGTACCAACGCGTCCGAGTCGAGAGGTGGTCGAGAGAACTCGACGGCGTCTGCTGCGTCCGCTTGGGCGTCGGTTGCGTCGCCTGCAGCGCGCGTTCGGCCCGGAAACTCGCTACAGATGCGCACGACCGCCAGGGCGAGCACTTGGGGCGTCCACGGGGCCGCGCGGCTGCTGCTGGGGCGCGGTACGGCGCGTGGACGAGCGCCGCGTCCCGCGGTCTCCATCTTGATTCTTGTCATTCCTCAAAACACATTTTTTTATGCGTAGAAAATACGAAAGAAAAAAGCATGCGCACAAAAGCGCGGAAATGTGCTTCGTGACACAAAGTTTCTGATCAGGCAACCCTCTTCAAGAAGGTTACATGACATCATAACAAATACACAAGGGTATAAAATCTAATATACTTTTGTAACGGCCGTCGGTGCGGCACATGCTGTCTATGAACAGGGTTCCCATTCATCGCGCCCTGGGTCTCCAGTATTTTTCAAAGAACCTCTGGGATTACTCTGAGCTATAGCCAATGTTGACCCCCACCCCACCTCACCCCTGGCTGTGGGGTGTGATTTACGCGTAGGCTGCGTGGCCTGACTGGACAGGAGCACATAAAGCTTGAGTGAATGACTATATAAGAAGAAAGAAGGGTATGATTTGCTACTGGAGTCGTCGCTGATGAGGGAATAACCTTCAATTAGCAACACAAATTGCTTTGTTCGTACTATTTTTCTCCGTAGTGACCTGAACGTTGTACAAATGTGGGTCACAAAACAAAAATACCCAATGACCCACTGGGTCATTCCTGAAAACGAGTATTTTAATGACTTAAATAAAACAAAAACAGTACAAATGTGCGTCACAAAACAAAAATATGTTTTCAGGAACGGCCCAATAGTCGCAATTGCGCCCTAAAATTGCCGAATTTGGGTGCTATGTGCACTTCAACGTGCACAAAATTTGGGTCGACAAAAGGCAACAACCCGGGCGAGCAGCTACAAGCTCAGGAGGAAGGTGCAGACGCCAGTGCTGCTTTGGCGTGGAGCAGAATGGAATTGATGCGCGGAGAGAGCGCAGAGTCCTTCAATGTGTTTAACTGCAGTAGCGACTTCAGCAGAGACGGCTACGCGTCGCTGCACACACCGCCGTCGATGCCGGGCAGTGAACACGCTTTTCCGACGCTGAGCAACTGGACGGTGATGTCGTCGCTGCGTGAAGCGGCTCTTCTAGGTGAGAGGAGTACCGAGATGCCGCTGCTGATTCGTGTACGTGGCGTGCGCGTTTTGGCCGGAGCGACTGCGTTCGTGGCGGTACTACTGCTGGTGGTTGGTGTCTTTATGGGCGGAGTCCCCGTCGGTTCTCGCGACTCAGTAGCATCGCTGGCTACGCTGAACGAGTACAACTTCTACACAGGAACGGCTGCTGCGGTGCTCGCCAAGCCGTTTGAGATGGCGCTGGCGATGTTCGTGCCAGTGCTGAGTTTGGTGCTCTCGCCAGTGAACAGTCTGCAGAACGAGTCGATAGCCTGGAGAGCGCTTACGTTTTGCGCTCATGGACTTCTGGTCGCGCTGATCACTGGGGCGTTTAGCACGCTCAATGTGCAGCAATTGGACCCGCTCGTGGTGCCTGTGATCGTCACGTCAGACTTGACGTCGTCTTTGGCCTTGCCGGGGGCGGCAACAGCCAGCGATGACATCGTGTTTGCATTGCGACCCACGTACGACACAATGCTACGTACTGCGATGCTACCTGTGTACGTGAAGTCAACTGAAAGCCGCTGCCAAGGGCGTGGGGGCTGGCCCAACATCGCTACTACCTACGCATTCTTCGCCAACGACTGGTTGGTCGACCTATTGCCTCATGGCCGCGAAGCTGAGTTCTCGCTGCACACAAGGCTGGCTGAGGTGTCACTCTCTTCGGGCGATGGCAGAGCAAACAGATCAAACTCAAGTTCTTTTTCAGCGGCTGCATCTTCGTCTCCCAAAGGCTTCAACGCAACTTTGTCGGCTAACCTGTTGCTGTATGCGATGTTCTTCTCGCAGACCCTACTAGCGTGGGAAGGACTCTCTTACCTCGAGAACAACTCGTTGGCTAGTTTTCAAGAAGAGATCGTCTCATGGCGTGCCGCACAAGACGATACGATGGAGCCGATTGCCGATAGCGAATTTCAGCTTGCAGCGAGCACAATGCTGCGCAATACGCTCCGTGAGCAGTCCTTGCGCACTGGGTTGACATTCGACACCGATGCAGCCTCCTTCAACGTCTCGCATGTAGCGCTTTC
The DNA here is from genome assembly GCA_030267785.1 of Phytophthora fragariaefolia. Taxonomy (NCBI): domain Eukaryota; phylum Oomycota; class Peronosporomycetes; order Peronosporales; family Peronosporaceae; genus Phytophthora; species Phytophthora fragariaefolia. The sequence goes on from BSXT01018946.1 coordinate 33,852, forward strand.
AGACGACATCGACTTCGATGCTGTGACGATCGAGATTCCTTTCAACGGGTCGACTTCAGCAGCAACAGCATCTGGCTCAACATCTGCACCGAACTCGAGTTCGTCTCTTCTCTACAGGCTTAGCCCCATCACCGAGTGCGGCGAGACTGCGTGTTTGATCCCGCCACCTGCAGACTCCTTCTCGGCGACGGCGACATTGGGGGATGCAGACTACTCGCAGTGGAACATCGACCCCCAAATCCAGGCCTTCGCGGCATGCGTGTTCGAGGACGGCACCGAGTACATGACGTTGGGCTACCTGCATGGCGCGAGCTGCACCCATCGATCCACGACGTCGTTCCTGGTGTACGGCTTTGCTCGTCGGGTGGTCGCTGACAATGCGACAGTCCAGGTGTTGACACCAAGCAATTCCTCCTCACGAATCGTCACTGTGAGCAACACCCGACGCTACCACACGATTACCTTGGGACGGTTATCTTGGCGAACGAAAGACCTGGCCAGTGAGTTTAATGCAACTTGCGGTGCTACCGATTCGGACACCTGCACAGGGCTCAGCTTTCCACTAGATAACCCCAATGCGTCGACCCAATCGGTTGCAAGACACCTGATCGTTGGTGAAAGCCATCTCCCCGTCAATTCGCTTGGTGACTTTGACGGCCTCTACTCCCGATGGACGCCGCTGGCAATGATAACGACACCGACCGACATACAAGGCGACCTACTTTTCAAGCGCAACGTCGGCGGTGGCCACGCCACAGCGTGGCAAGATCTCGACGGGCAGTGCTCGACGAGCGTAGACGTGTTCGCGACGCAGGTGGAGCAGAATCGCTGGCACATGGGCTATGGTTTCCAGGAGTCCTACACCGCGGCGCTTTTCCTGCTTTTCCAGAACGCCGTCGTTCGAGAGGAGAAGGAGAGCGTGGACGGATCTCGAACGCTCGACTTTGCCGGCAGTGGCACGCACGTGACACTGGAAGCGCAGATCCCGCTTCCGTCGGCGCTCATATCCATCGTCGGCAGCGCGATCGTGCTTGTCGGGGCGGCGTGCATCGTCATCGTCGGACGCCGCAAAGAAGTCGCGATCCAGCGCGATGTGGGCGTGGAGGAGATCGCCAAGGTGCTGCTCGTGGAGGGCCGCTTCCCTAAGCTCTTCCTCGACTGCACGCTGGACGACCCGGACGGCCGCCGCCGCCCGCTGCACACGTTCGGCATCAGCGCGCTCGTGCTGCACCAGACGGAGCCGCACGCGGGAATCAGCAGCGGCGACATCAACGGAGCGACCTTCTTGGCCCGGTATCCACCTCACGCGTGACGCTGCAGACTGCATGCAGCCTGCGCGATGGGAACACGGTGCCCACAGCGGCTGTGACAGCCTGCTCCACCACGTCTATCACGGGCGGTTCAACTTGAGTCGTGCCTTTCGACATGTAGCGATCAACCTAAGCAGCACCAACTGTACCATGTACATGCACTGCAACAGCTACAGCTCCACCGCGCAGCTCTTACAGTTACATGTCAACTGTATAAACCGCTTGGGCAGACGACCGCAATCCGATTGACGCTGCCTTGGCCGCAAATCCGCCCGCGGCTAACTGGCAGTAACACTGCAGGCCCTACAGTACATGTACCGTAAGCCTACAGTACCTATGTACTGTACAATACATGTACATGTACGTGTACATGTACTGTACATGTACATGTATTAATACTTCAGTAGTAGGTACGTCGTGCAGCATGCACATGAACACGTCCGCGCCGGCCGACACGCAGGGTGCAGGTGCTTCCCGCGCAGCAGCCGGCGTCAGTCCAGTTGCGCGGCGTCGTGCGCACGCAGGGCCGACGCTAACGACGCTGAGCGGCTCCAGTACACGTACTGTAGGTACAGTACTGTACTGTACGACTCCCGTTCTCACCAAGAGCGTCCAGCTGCCGCCGCCCGAGCACCCAAGACTTGAGTCAAGTCGCAGTCCGCCGTGCCTTCGTCCATGTATCGAATCGTCGCCGGCGATCCCCATCACCCCGAGCCCATCCCCCACAGACATGGAGCAACTGGCCCGATTTCGCACTTAGCGCGCGGTGCCCCCACCCCCAGGTCCGGCGGGTCAGAGCAGTGAGGAAAAGAGCAGGACGGCCGCAGGACGTGCGTCGCGTCAGTCCTCGCCATGTCCAGCAACAGCAGCAGCAGCGCGTCCGCGTCCGGCGGCAGCGCGTCCGGCGGCGGCGTCTCGGCCGAGGCCTACGGCAACGTGGCGCTGCTGTACGCGAAGCTCGTGGCCCAGTTCCTGTCCACGCTCATGAGCGCGTTCGTGGGCTCGCGCCACGTGCTGCACGTGGTGGCGCCCAAGCGGCAGGAGCGCGCGCGGCGGCAGCTGCAGACGCCCATGCTGGCGGCCGCGTGCGAGCCCGGGGCCGCCGCCACGCCGCCCGCGCTCTTCCTGTCGCGCGACGCGCCCACGACGCACCGCACGGCGGCCACCACGCGCTCGGACGCGTCCGACGAGCGCCGGCGCCAGCGCCAGGCCTCGCTGCTGCTGCGCGAGCGCGAGAACGCGCTGTACGCGCCCGTGGGCGGACCCGACCTGTCCACGAACGAGAGCGACGACGACCGCCCGCGCGTGTCCGTGGCCTCGCGCATCCTGCGCGTCATGTGCATCACCGACTTCGTCTTCTCGCTCTCGGGCGCCGTCGTCACGGCCGTGGAGCTCTGGGCGCCGCGCGCCGCGAGCAGCTTCCAGCTCACGTTCTGGGCGCAGGCGCCGCACTGGTGCTCGCAGGTCGCGAGCTTCTGCTGGGTGGCCACGCTCGCGCTCTACATCGCCAAGCGCCGGAACCGCGCGAGCTTCGACGTCGCCATCGCGCACGCCATCATCTGGATGGTCGTCGTCTTCTACTGGGTGCTCGAGCTCTACTCGAGCTACTACGCCACCAAGGGCTTCGTCAACGCCGCCAAGATCATCTGGAAGGTCATGGCCGTCGGCTGCTTCCTCATCATCACCTTCTGCTGGCTCGCCTTCGCCAGGAGGTGGAGGAGGCAGGAGCGCCGCAAGGGCGCGTACGTCGTGTCCAAGCTCGCGTCCTACACGCTCGCCTTCTTCGTCTTCGTCGGACCCATTGTGATCACCGACCTGGCGCTCGGACTGCACAGCTCAGGAGAAGTCATGGACACGTGCTCGGTCGTGCTGGCCATGTGGCCCTTCGTGAATGCCGTCATTTATCTGACTAGACCGACGCTCTGCTTGAGGTTCTTCCAGGCTAAGTCCAAGGGCAAGCAACGCGGACAACACGAGGCAGGTGACGGGCAGCACGCTAATGGGCTCAACAGGCTGGCGAGCCGCCGGTTTATGAGTGGCGGGGGCAATGGATCAGCAGGCACAGCTAACGGCATGGGGACTGGAAACACAGGCGACGGTACCATTCCAAAACTCCTCATGTCGCCGTCGCATCACGAGCTGAAGGGCTTGGAAATTGGCGACAAAATCGGCGAAGGCGTGGCTGTCGTGTATCTCGGGAAGTGGCGTGGAGCTAACGTGGCTGTTAAGATGAAAGCAGTGCTTGCGGCACTGGAAAACGCAGCTGACATCGCCGAATTTCAGCAGGCCTGTAATGAGGAGATTCAGGCCGAGGCTGAGGTCATGCGCGGCTTGTGTCACCCCAACATTGTGCTGTTCATGGAGGCTGGGTTTTACCGCGGCTCGATCTGCATTATTTCGGAGTACTGTGCTCGTGGCTCTCTACGCGATGTATTAAAGCAGTCTCCAGATGTCAAAAACTTGAACTGGCCGACTAAGTTACGACTTGCGCTTGGAATCTCCCACGGTATTCAGTACTTGCATAATGCGAACCCGCCTATGATCCATCGAGATCTGAAGTCTCCAAACGTACTGGTGGATGACTCCTGGCACGCTAAGATTGCAGATTTCGGTACACTTCGCTTTTCGGAGATTGTGTCATCGGCTGCACAACTTCAGGCATCCCAGGTAAAAGTAAGGAGCTCTGCTATGACACCTGTTGTGGAAATGACGGGACTTGTCGGCACTACGCGTTGGATGGCACCGGAGGTCATGCGTGGAGAGCGTATATATACCAGCAAGGTCGACATTTACAGTCTTGCGCTGATTCTTTGGGAGCTCATTGAAGGAAACCTTCCGTTTGAAAACACTCGGTGGAACCACGAAGTAGAGGATTTTGTGCTCAAGGGGGTTCGTCCGAACATTCGTTCCGATATGTGCCCTTTACGGTGGAAGTTGCTAATTGTGACATGTTGGCAAGCTGACCCGCGGGAACGCCCTACTATTCAGCAGGTGATTAACAGTTTGCAGCGGATCGGCCGCGAGGAAGTTTGGGATCCGACAGGCCCTCGATTCACAGGTGTGAGCCAGCTGGGCATGTCCATGTCATCTTCGATGTCGCAGTCGATGTCATCATCATACTTGGATTCGCCCACTTCAATGGGGCTAATTGGGCGCAACTTCAGTCGACCACCTGCCGCACTCGATGAAAATCATGCAAGCGAATCTGACTCGGATGCTGAAAGTTTTGCTGAGGAATTCTCGTATGTTCCAACGCTGGAATCGCTGGCTTCTCCTGCCATCCTCGGTGCATCGGGCGCAAGTAGTACGAAGAGCTCTCATAAGTCTCTCTCTAGGTCGCGTCATGGCTCTATGGATACTTCTGCAAGCAGCCGGCTGAGCTCTGTGAGCTCCACTAGTAGCACCGTTAGCATGGGTGTCAACGACGGCGGGTATTACTCGTCAGAAAGTTTTGGTATCAGTATCAGCGACTCAAGCGCGAGCTCCGTCAGTGTTGGCACGCTTCACGGCAGTACCAGTTCCTCTATCAGTGGTCGGCCGATTGGAAGTTCACGCACACCGAAAATCAAGAAGAAACGCCCTGAGTGGCGACGCCGCACCGACACTATCCAGGAAACACAGCCCACGGATCTTATCAATGCGCCACCGCACACGTTTGTGGAGTCCTCTCCCAATGGGACGCCGTTCATCGTCAATATTTAAACTCACATGATGTGGGTCAAACCCGTTGCCAGCCCCTGGGTGTAAGGTATGAGGCAACTAGCAATTGCATAACCAGCTAGCTCACCATGTTCGTTGCTGTTTTACAATGTTTGGTGCTCCAATATATACCTCTTACTCCTAACTTGCCATTGCTTATTTCTTCTTCTTGCTGCCTCCTTTCTTACCCTTCTTTTTGCCCTCCGCTTTGCGTGCGCGGTTGAGTTGCTGAAAGAGATCTCCAGGGAGCGAGGAATCAACCAGGAAAGACAGAAGTTTTGTGTTATCCTGCAATAAATTATGTCAGTGCTGTCAAGTCGGACAAGTCATGCCGAACACTTACAGATGCAAGAGCTGGTAGCAAGGCGTTGGCACCTTCCGGCTCAATCAAGTTGAATGTAAAGTCCACATTTGCGAGAGCCTTGCTTCGAATAAGCCCGTCGCGAAAAGCTGTGAGCGCCTCAATATTCTGCATGGATCAACAAAGAAGTTATTTTCAAGATCACAGTCCTGCTCATCTGACCTAAACGTACATTTCGGATGCCGTTGTCTGACAAGTTCAGGTTGACAAGCTTATGTGAGCGCGCGAGTCCTAGTGACAGATGTTGCAGGCCCTCCGCTTCCACGCTGTTTCCCTGAAGCGTCAATGTCTCGATTGCGCAGGTCGGCATGGCTATCAGCTGAGCGAGCTTGATGCAGCTGTCCGCCCCGAGGCCGCAATAGTTCAGGTGAAGTTGCTATCCATACCAGAAACAACAAATCGTAAGAGGCTTCAAGCTCAAGATCACGTAGCGAACCAAGTCACACCTTCATGACTGTGTTATTGAAGAGCCCGTCGACGAGCGCGTTGACGCCTGCGTCGCCTACGTCGCGGTTGTAATCGAGGTTGAGCGTGAGCAATCCGGAAGTCTTTTGTTGGGACAACACGTGTGCAAGTGCCCTGCATCCATCTTCTCTAATGCCGCAGTCTAGTAGCTCCAAATACGCGATGCTCACACCCGAAGTGGCCTGCAGCAAGCTTGCCTAGGCGCAGTCAAATGTCAATACATGAAGCTACAGGACAGAAATCCCTGGTGCGTACTATTGCAGCGGCGCCCTCGTTGCCGATCTCCTGTTTCCAGAAGCGAATGTACCGCAGCTGTGTGTACGGACCATTGCTGAATCCTGGACCAACGCCGTAAAGATACTGTCAAGGAGACCTTCTCACCAAGGCAGCTTCCACGTAAATATGCATAAGACAGGTGCGAAAGGATATCATAATGGCAAGTGCGATCGCTCGAACGCCGCCAGGACCAAGCGCCCCCACGTCCTCGCCCTCAAGGATGAACTAGTGAGGTCCATCAAACAAACTCTTAGAGCGACATCATGACACCTGATGGTTTCACATCAACGAGTAGAGCTCACGTTCACGAGGTCTCCGTCTTCTTCTTTGCCTCGGAAGAGCTCGTTCACATGCGGGTTCACCTGGACACCGATAGCTCTAGCACCAACAAGAAAAGTAGCTTCCAGTCAGCACCGCCAGAACCGTGCGACCCAACCGCTCCATCTGATCCGTACTTGCAGGCCTTGCCGTAGTTGGTCGCGACGATCTGCCGCGTCACGACGTTCTCGTCCACGACTGCGGTCTTGGGCTTGGGCTTGGCCTTCTTGCTCATTGTCCCCAGATTGACAGTGTGCCAAGCGACGCCAAAGACTGCAACCGTAGGAAATGTAACGGCACTACCAGGGCAACAAGATCATTTCAACTTGCAAACTCTGGCCTATAGCCCAGATATGCTTTAGTACATGTAATAGATAAGCTTCGACTATTGAAATGCCTTCTGTCCGACCCCACCTCAACGCTAGACTGGTACCACCCAACTCCTGACACCCAGTGTTGGAAAAACCAAGGTTTTATTCTTTTTTAAATATTAAAATAGCCAGGGTAAAACCCATCACCAGGTTCTTTTGGTTTTACGGTGGGTTATTTGGTTTTACGACTGGTTTTTGGGTGTTACTACAAAGGACAATCAATGTCATGATGTTACTGTGCTTCGAAATATGTGTTCGATGAAAAATGCCCCCACTCGAGAGTTTAGTGATAGAAGCAAGCTAAGCCTGAGTTGGGCTTTTGCTGTTGCCCGCGTGCGCATTGCCATCGAGCATGTGAGTGTGCGTACGGTAAAAATTCCAGTGCCTTAGAACGTCGAGCGTATTCAACGTCTCTATCATTACTGCGTGGTAGGTAGCCAAGCTCCAGCTATGCACTTCTCAATTATTGCTGCTAGTAAAGCCTGCAATGCTGCGTTTCGATAAAGACCAAAAGTACGAATTATATATTCACAAGTGCGGCGTGGGGGACAATCCACGATGTCTATCACACGTAATGCTCCCAAGAGCGCTAATGTTATCACGTTCAATACTCTTTTCATCATTTGCAGCCTTGCAATACTTGCAGATGTGCATAGTGCGCTTGTGTTAGAGATCTATCCCGAGGTCAATGGATGTTCGCGCTCATGGCTGCGAGGATGCCCCATGTTCCTCGCCGTGGCAACTCCAAAAACGCAACCCAATCATGGGGCAGATACCGTCGGACACTCTGTCGTAAACCCAAAGAACCTCACGCTGTACAGCCATGGTTTAGCACCAACCCACCTTCCAACACTGGGTTCTATCAGTGTGGGTGGCAATAACCACCCCCCCCCCGCACCCGTCGCCGATGTTCCAAATCTAGAGCTTCTATTTCCTGTCTTCGCACGTCTACGTCGCGCCCGGGCCTTGTAGTTGAAGCTCCCCCCAGTCGTCAAGAGCACCCCCCACTCACACAACGCAATCTTCCTTCCACCCACCCACCGCCGCCACCCAGCGCATCCACCCAGCAGCACGCGCAGGCCCATGACGCCCGCCGCGGAGCCCCGCGCCGACGCGTGGACGGCCGAGACGCCCGTGGTGATCGCCGCGAACCGGCTGCCCGTGCGGCTGTTCCGCGGCGCCGACGCGCGCTGGCGCGCGGAGTGGGCGGGCGACCGCGTGCTGGAGGCGCCGAACGCGCTGTCGCGGCGCGAGGTCTCGGGGCGCGCGCGGCTCAAGTTCGTGGGGCGCGTGGGCGACGTGCACGTGCCGCCGGCGCAGCGGCCCGAGGTGGAGCAGCTGCTGCGCGCGCTGAGCTGCTTCCCCGTGTTCCCCGAGCCCGAGGAGGCGGCGCTGTACTACGAGGACTACTGCAAGCAGACGCTCTGGCCGGCGCTACACGACGTCGTGGACGTGTACAGCCCCGTGGACGTGGTGCTGGACGCGGACGTCGCGGACGCGGACGCGCGGCTCTGGAGCCCGAGCCGCCAGAAGCGGGCGTGGCACGCGTACGCCAACGTGAACCAGCTCGTGGCGCACAAGATCTGCGACGTGTACGAGCCCGGCGACGTCGTGTGGGTGCAGGACTACCACCTGCTGCTCACGCCCAGCTACGTCGTGCGCAGGTTGCGCGCGGCCAACGTCGGGCTCTTCCTGCACGTGCCCTTCCCGTCGTCCGAGGTCTTCCGCACGCTGTCGGCGCGCAAGGAGCTGCTGCGCGGCATGCTCAACGCCGACCACATCGGCTTCCACCTGTTCGAGTACGCGCGCCACTTCATGTCGGCGTGCAGGCGCATCCTCGGGCTCAGCTACGAGCCCATTTTGAGGGGCCAGCTCGGCATCGACTACGGGGGCAGGCGCGTGGCCGTCACGTGCAGCCACATGGCCGTCGACGCGCAGAGGATCGACGACACGCTGCTGGCGCAAGACGTCCGCGACATGGTCGTGGCGCTCAGGCAGAAGTACCGGGACAAGAAGATCTTCGCCGGCTGCGACACCGTCGAGCGCTTGAAGGGCATCCCGGCCAAGATGCTCGCGTTCGACGGCTTTCTGGCGCGGTGCCCGGACTTTGTCGGCAAGGCGGTGTTGGTGCAGAAGGGCATCCACAGACGCGGGAGGGTCACCGATTACATGCAGAGCAAGAAGGAGATCGAGCTCGCCGTGCACGCGATCAACAACAAGTACCGGGACGTTGCGGGAGGGAATGTGGTGGACTACGAGGAGGTGGACGAATTCCCGTTTAAGGAGCGCGTGGCACTTTGGCGGGTTGCGGACGTGCAGATCACGACTGTGCTGCGGGACGGGCTTAACACGACGCCTTTCGAGTATATTGCAACACACAAGTATGCTGCGTTTGGTTTACGCTGTCATGTGCACTACTTTGTTTTCTGACGGTGTACTTACATCGCCTCATTTTGTGCAGAACCTCGCCTGGCGTGCTGATCCTGAGCGAGTTCTCCGGTAGTAGCCGTCTCTTGAGTGGAGCCCTGACCGTCAACCCTTGGGAATTAGACCAAGTTATCGATGCACTTCGGGATGCAGTATACATGCCAGCCAATGAGCGTGAGCATCGGCGCAACTGCGACTTCCAGTTCGTGGCAGCTAACCCCCCGCAGCGCTGGGCCAAGTGCGTGCTCACGGATATCGTGAATGCACGGAAGAAAGAGGAATCGTTTGTCTATATGGGCACAGGTTTCGGTCTGGATTTCCGCCTCATGGAAGTTAGCGTTCAGTTCCGGGTACGATGTGTGCTCACACGTCTATCCACTACTGTTTGCTTATGCATATTCCTTTTTCTTTTGTGGTTATTTCAGAAACTAACGGACCAGGAGATAGCGCCAGCGTATCGTACCAGTACTAAGCGCGCTATCTTTTTGGACTATTACCGCACACTAGCTCCTGACGTATCAAAGTTGATGGGAGTACGGTGGCCTGACGTTCCTTTGAGTGCGTTAGCAACTCTTGAGCAATTATGCAAAGATCCTCGCAACACTGTTTTCATCGTAAGCGGTTGCAACTGCGATCTTCTCACCCAAAAGTTCGGCGGTGTACCAGGCTTGGGACTTGTTGCTGAGCACGGATACTTTATCCGACGTGCGGTGTTGGGCAATGATGCTCGTATTGGGCGACCCTGGGAGCGGCACGGTGACAACTTGCAAGCAGAGGGTGGTCACCAGCAGTGGCGCGTGAAGGCGGAGAAGATCATCCAGCTCTACGTCGATCGAACCAACGGTTCCACATTGGAACTACGAAGGAGTGCTGTACTGTTTCGCTACGGAAAGTCCGATTTTGACTTTGGCGCACTGCAGGCAGCGGAGCTAAAGGAGCATTTGGAGGGTGTATTTGAGGTATTGGCTGTTTTGATTTGATGGTGACCAGAACAGTTAAAAACCTTACAATGTTGTTTTGGTGACACTGGAAACAGGGGTGGCCTTTAAATATTATTCAAGGCAAAGATTACATCGAAGTGCGACCAGAGGGAGTTGGCAAGGGCAAAATTATTGGCCATTTACTGGACAAAATGCGCATGGACGGCAACGCTGCAGATTTTGTTCTATGCATCGGCGATGATGTAGCTGACGAGCTGATGTTCGATCAACTCAAGAAAATGATAGCACACGAAGAACTTCCAAAAGGTAGGCTAAACCTTCTCGAGTACCCGCCGTTGCAGTTGCTGATTGGACTATTCCATTTTTTACTTCACAGACAGAGTATTTACCTGCACGGTGGGACAGAAACCTTCCAAAGCCGAATTCTTTGTTGACGACTATACCGACGTTATTGCGCTGCTTAAGTCAATGAAAGTGGTTGCTACGAAGGTAGGTGACATCGAGGCTACTAGATGTGTCGGTTCATGCTAACGCTTTATCTTGCGTATTTAATCAGTCCAACCGCAATTATTCTCTCTCGGATATGCAGTCTTTCGTCCGAGACACGCGTCCGTTCCTCTCGTCGTCAGCGCATGGCAATAGTAGATCGCTAAGAAGTGCGGCATCAGACTTGGTAATGCGAAAGTCTTCAAGTCGTAACGGACTTCATAATCATCTGTAAGTGACGTTGCAAGGTTGTTGCCAGTCGATGTGAGCTGACACGTTTCTGTCTGCAGGACGCCTGTGATTGAAGATCAAATTATTCCCACTGAGTTCAGTGGGCACAGTGGAGATCGATACCCTTCTCCAACACGCCGCAGGAACCGGAATAAGTGGCTAAATCGCTTTCAGCAGCTTGGAGTAGTAGCCGTATTGGTTGGCATTCTACGATGGCGCAGCGGTCTGAAAAACCCTCATGACAAGAAGATATTAATGTATCTTGTGGCATCATTGGGCATCGCGTGGTCTATTCAGCGTGTGCGTTCAAAGTCGCACAAGTAAAGGGAGAAAGAAGAAAGGTGAAGAAGTTAAGAACAGACCAGCACGATAACAATGACTATCATATGAACGTGAATCGAGATATTAATCACCCTGCTTGAAGTATCACGCTCAACAGTACCATCAGACGCTGATACCGTTATCAGCCCCCCATTTCTTCATGATGCGCACAATATACTCGACCTGTGGGTTGTTGTTCGCCTTGAGAATGCTGAGCACCTCCTCAAGCTCCACACGGGTGGCCTTACCAGCTACTGCGCGCTGGAAGACACCAACACATGCCCCTCGCTTACCTTCCCAGTACTCGGGGTCCGGATCAAGCCGCTCGAGAATGTCAAAGGCCTTGGCAGCGTAGAGGAACTCTCCCATTTTGTAGCAGTCATGAGCGATGAGCTGCAGTAGGTTGAACGAGTCATCCGAGTTGTCGAGTTTGAGGTACAGGTCCCAAGCTGCAGACGGGTTGTGATTCAAAATGTAACATCTTGTGAGCCAACTCACGTAGCAGTAGTCGTGGCGATACTCCTCTTGCTGGACGCGCAGCAGTGTTTCGAGCGCCTCTTGGTGCGACCCAGTGTTGCAAAGTGAGACACCGAAGTTCCAGTTGAAATCGTCTTCATTGTAGAGATACTGCTTGATAGAGTTGAGATAAATGTTAACGTCCTCGAACTGCTTGAGCAGGTAGAAACACGAGGCCATGCATTGGCGTCCTGGAATGGTATCACACTCTGTGGGCGAAGAACCGACGAGTTGAAAGTATTGCTGCGCCGTCTTGATGTGCTGCCTCGACGATGTGGACTGCCCGAGGGTGGCATGCACCACGCCCTTGAGAATATACTCCTGCGGCGTGGACGGCTCTACATCTTTGATCAAATCGTACGCCTCCTGTAGCTTGTCGTGCTTGAGATAATATACCACGAGATTGAGTCGCGCCTCCGGCAGCGCGTCCACAAACTGCGGCAAGACGCGGAGAGCGTTTTGTCCGTCCTCAAAGACAACCATGTTGTGACTGACGAGATCGTTCTGCTCAATGTTGTATCCTCTGTCAGTCAAGGTCTTGATCTCATCTTTCGCAGCTGCGCCATTGTAGAGCTTGAACTGGTTGCACGCCTTGACGTTCACGGCCACGACGCTGTCCGGAAACGCCTGCAGGTACGCCTGCATGATCTCGAGCGACACGTCGTAGTAGTCGAGCTTGTAGTAGCACATGGCCACGTACACGTTGAGCGCGATGTCGTCGCGGTTCTCGAGCAGCAGCCTCTTGTAGATGTCGGTGGCCTCCTGGAAGTGGTTCCGGAAGTAGTGGATGGCCGCGAGCGAGAGCTGGTCCTCCTTGGAGTCCGAGAGCTGCTGGTGGTACACGAGCAGCTTGTCCTCGTCGCCCATCTTGTGTGCGCAGTGGAAGAGCAGGCGGTTCTGGAGTTGTCCGGCGGGGCCCTTCTCGGCCTCCTTGGCGGCCTCCTTGTACATCTGCAGGTAGAAGAGGCAGCAGGCCCGGTAGAGGAAGACCTCGGGCGTGTCGTCCGCGTCTCGCAGCTGTGCGTAGGCGTCCAGCGCGCGCTGGTAGTTGCCCATGTGGAAGGAGGCGTAGGCGAGCCACAGCAGCGTTCGGCGCCGCTCCTCGGCCTTGGCCGGGCCCGCCACGGCGGACGCGTCGTCGCTCTTGAGGTTGAACTCGAGGATGGCGGCCGCGCCCGTGAAGTCGCGCCTGGCCACGCATTCCTCCACGCTCGGGCCCTTCTTGGTCTTGACGCGCGCGATCTCCTGCGCCTTGGCGCGCTGCGTCTGCTTGGGCTTGGCCACGTACATGGCGCCCGGCAAATGGCTACATGCGTCTCTTGAAGATCGAGCCGGCTGGGACCCACCACGTGTACACGACATTGGTGTACCATTGGTGTGCACGGAACCGCCCCCCCCCGCCCCTACCGCCGTCAGTACCGGTATCGCCGCAGATCCAGTGGAACGAGCATGGGGCGGCGCGAGGAAGAGCCCGAGGCGAGTCGCCGCCACGCGCGCCGCAGAGCGTCCCCGAGCCCCGCGCGCGGCCAGAGCGAGGACGAAGTCACCCGCAACCAGCAGCGCGAGTCTGGGCGCAAGAAGCGGCGCGCGGACGCCGGCGTGGCCGCCGACGCGGAGGCCTCCGACTCGCCGCCGGAGCGCGGCGCGCGCGCGTCCAGGCGCTCGCGCTCCCCGCGGCGGCGCGAGCGCGAGCGGCGCCGCAAGTCGTCGGGCGGCCGGAGGCGCTCGGCGTCCCGCTCGGGGTCGCGCTCGGCGTCGCGCTCGCGCTCGACGGGGCGACGTCGGCGACGCCACGCGTCGTCGTCCAGGAGGCGGCGCTCGGCGTCCGCGGACGAGAAGAAGAAGGAGAAGAAGGAGAAGGAGGAGAGGGACGACAAAAACGAGAAGACGCCGAGCAGCAGGGACGAGAAGCTCCGCGACGAGCGCCGCAGGGCGTCGGCCGCCAGGAAGAGCAGCCGCCGCTCGCGCTCGGCGTCGCCGCGCTCGCCCTCCAGATCCGCCCGCCGCCGGCGCCACCGCCGCGCGTCGTCGCGCGAGCGCTCGAGGTCGCCGTCGCCGGCCCGCAGCCGGCGCGCGCGGCGTGTCGGCTCGCGCTCGCGCTCCCCGAGGGACCGGCGCTCGCGGCGAGACCGGGAGCGGGACCGCCGCGGCCGCCGCAGAGGACGCAGCTACAGCCGCAGCCGCAGCGCCAGCTATAGCCGCCGCCACCGGCGCAGCGAGCGCTCGGGCTCGCGCGACCGACCGCGCCGCGAGGCGAAGCGCTCGCCGGAGCCCAGCAATGCTGCTGCGGGGGCCGAGGCCGCCCCTGCGGCGGCTGCTGGCGCGGCGCCCGCCGCCCCGAGCGCTGGCGTGAACCCCACGATCACGCAGCTCATGGCCCAGTACCCCACCATGAGTCTCCAGGACATCATCGCCAAGATGCAGGCCTCGAACGTGACCATGGCCGCGGCGGTGGCGCAGAAGCCCGCGCGCGAGCTCTACGTCGGCAACTTGCCGCCCAACGTGACGGGCCCGCAGCTCCAGGAGTTCCTCAGCACGATCATTCAGCAGGTGGGGCTCACGACGCAGCCGGGCAACCCCATCATCAACACGTGGACCTCCACGGACGGACATTTCGCCTTCTGCGAGATGCGCACCGTGGAGGAATGCAACCTGGCGCTGCTTCTGAACCAACTGTCCCTCCTGGGCCAACCGTTGAAGTTTGGTCGTCCTCGCAGCTTCATGGGACCACCCCAACCGATGCCCCAGATATCGGCGCGGGCGCAGACTGCGCTCGCCAACTTGGGATGCACACCGAACCCGGCCTGGTTCGCTCAGCCCACTGCATCGAGTATTGATGTGACAAGCTCCGTCCTTCTCGCAGAGTCGTCTACCCTGGCGGGGGCAAGCCTGACTACAGCTGCGGTGGCCGAAGCTACCGTGCCAGGAGTGGCTAATGCGGCGCTTGATTCAGCCGCCCATCGCCTCATCATGTCAAACATCCCTGTTGTATTGACGGAGGACCAAGTGAAGGAGCTGGTCGAGCCTTTTGGAGCGCTGAAGAGTTTCACTCTTGTAAAGGACTCAGTAACGGGGGCGTCCATGGGCAGTGCTCTGTTTGAATACGAGGACGACAGTGTTGCTGCTCAAGCAGTGGAGGGCTTGAACGGGCTTAGCATCGGTGGCATTCTCCTCTCGGTTCAACGTCAGCCTGCAGGCGCTTCTGCACTTCCAGTCGCACCAGCTGCCACGGTCAATCTCGAGGACCAACCAAGTGCTGTTTTGAAAATGGTACGTTATCCACGCGGAAGATATGCGTCTGAATACTGTTAATCTCTTATATCGTTTTTGAACAGGCAAATATGGTGTCTGTGGATGAACTAAGAGATGACGACGAGTATGCTGATCTTGCTGAGGATGTAGAGGAAGAGTGCAAGCGTTTCGGAAACGTGACTGGCATGGAGATTCCGCGCCCTAAGGTTTGTTTCGCGCAGTTTAGTGCCTTTAGATGAGTTGCCTTGGTGTACTCACTCTCGGTTGCTCGGGTATTTGTAGGACGGCGAAGAGGTCCCTGGACTGGGCTGCATCTACGTCCGTTTCGAACAGGAAGAGAACGCGGTTGCTGCATTGAAGGTGCGTTATGATCTCAGGCTTTGCATATGTTTTTCTTCATTCTGAGCGAGGTGCTGCGTTATGATTTTGTAGGCTCTAAACGGTCGCAAATTTGGTGGCAGTATCGTCAAAGTGACCTACTTCCCGATGGGCAAGTTCGACAAGCACGAGTTTTCCTGAGAGAAGAGTCACAAGATGCTAGCTAGATAGCGGCCAAGGTAATTTCTTTCTTATTTTTTCTTTACGTGCTCTTAAGAAGTTGCGAAGTTGGACCACCCGATTGCGACGGACTAGTGGTTTGAGCGCAAGCACGAAGGAAGGTTTGTGTACGGTAACGTCCCCGGGCGTTACTAGCGAAGGCTTCGGCTAACCAAAACGTGCTGTGGCGATGTGTAGATCGAATCCAATGAACTTGGCCTTCACTGTTGTGTGCGCATGAGCTTCCTATCATTGCAAGTTCTGCCTAATGTGTGTGTGTTCATGATTCAATACTGTGCTAATGTAGAATCTTGAATGAAAAGCAACGAAACAACAAACAGGAAGCAGGCTCCGCACAAGGGTTTGTGTCCAGTACGCCCACACCAGAGGACAATGGTGCTCGCCGCCCGACACGACCTTTCTTGATCGCACTCGCGAACAACTTTGGACAGGTGATCCTTGCTTAGGGAGCTCTCAAGTTCGGCGTCCTGTGCACTGCGCTTTGCCCACAAGTGAGGAATAGAAGTTTACATAGCTCGGCCAGGTACGTGACTGCTCGCCTGGCCTAGGTTGGCTTAAGCCAGGCCGTAACACGGCTCAATATTACATTGGCGTGGCTGTCAGTGACCGTAAGCTTGTAACCAACTATTGTTGCACCACGCGACTAGTGCGTGCTAACCTGCTTTACTACTTCTGCATTTGTCCTGGCAATTGCGTGACAACACGCTTCGAGATGCGGTGGTAGTACCGATACTGTCCCTGACCGTAGTCGTAAAACCTTTCCCAGAGACTTACACCGTTCTCGTCGAAGTCCTTCTCACGATAGAGCAAGTGGTGACTCGGTACACCAGGTCGATCTAAATCGTCGACGTCAGTTGTGGTGGCTGAACTGTCGTTTGGTTTAGAGCTGATACTCTCGCTTAGCAGAGCTGCAAATGCGTGAGCGAAGGCAGGAGCAGCTGCAGCTTCAGCGGCTTTGGCGGCAGCCAACTCGTCGTCCCAATTACCAGTGGACACCGGAACGAAGCGCGAGATTTCCCACATCATGTCCTGGTAATTGTCGCGCGGAACCAACTTCTCGAAATCGTAGCCCCTCGCCGCATCCTGGAGGATTTCTGAAGGCCAAATGGATGGGAACTCACCGTCCCCGTAGTCTCGACGCCGTCCGTAAAAGTCAAACAACTTGCGCTTGTTGTGCAGCCGTCGCTTACCTCCACCGTGCACGACAGTATCACACTGTCCAGAATTTCGAGTAGTAGAAGACAAACGGTTAGTGTTGACCATTAGGAATACTCGAGCATAAAGCAACAGCCGACGTACATGATCACAGAAAAACTCGGAGCAAGTGGCACACTCGTAGCTTGCACTTTCGGGAGTTTCTAAACATCATCAAACAAATGAGACAATGAACAAATTTGCTACGAGTATCGATAAGCACAACGGCTTCTTACCACATTGAGCACACGCTGGGCGAATAGTGAGCGAAAGCAGATCACGTGGCAAACGCCATCGAATTTCACCGTTAACCTGGTTCTGTAGGACATCAACACAAAGCTTGTGAGTGCAATGCTGTACTTCTAAGAGCATGGCCTCGTAACTCACGTAGAAGAATGGAGCTCCATGGCCAACGCCATGCTGATTATACGTATCGATGAGCTGTTTCCAGCGTGTGCGTTGGTTCTTTCGTTCCTCTCGAACGCGGCGATACGCTGACCGGCGTCGCCAATATGACTGCACCAAGGTGGATGCCCATCGTTTCATCTCTTCGGCGCGCCGCTGCACTTCAAGCAACTCTCGAACAGAATTACGGGCCCGGCGACGCAGTAAGAACGTTCTGGTCGTGCGTTGCAATACTACAGCGGCCTCTGACTGTTTTTGGTTGAGGACTCGGCGTGCTTCAGCCACGATAACCAGTGCGAGACGATCATGTCTAGCTCGCCAGTGACGTTGCAATCGTCGAGCAGCAATATCCTGCTCACGCCGCTGTTTTGCCAACGCAAGTAAGCCAGCAGTCTCCCGTCCTCGCCGAGCTCGGAAAATGGTCTGAAGTTTTGTTGCAGCCAATTCTCGTTCCGTGATTGCATTACGTCGTCTCGCAACTTCGCGCAGTGTATGAACTCGTCGGAATTGCACTTGTACTCGAACAGCACTACGCTGTTGAAGCTCGAAGAATCGTCGCTGTTCTTCCCGGAGATCGAAAGCCATACGCCTACCAATACGTCCCCTGTATCGACGTTGGATTTGTATGCTTGCTACACGTTCACGTCTCGAGCGTGCGAGCTTCTGAGCTTGCATCAAACGCAATTTATTGCGCCGAACGCGTCGGCGGAAGTGCCACTGCACCTTAATAGCAGCTTGCGTCTCGCGAGCGAATTCACGCCGACGTCTTGCAACTAATCGACGCGCTTCTCGCCCTGCCCGTATTGCCCGAAATCGACGCTGCACTAGTACTGCCGCTAACAAGAGCTGCTTTTCATGTTCATCGTGCATCTCATTCTCAGTGCGTCGAGCTTGTCGAGTTGACCGATACCGTCGCTGAATAAGCGTAGCGGAGTATTCTCGACGCCAAACCTTCATCTTCAGGACCAATGCTTCTCGCCTTGCTTGTCGACCCCGCCAAATACTCTGAAGTTTGCGAATAACAGCGTTCCGAAACGCAACTTCACGTCGTGAATGAGCGTGACGACGAGCTACTCGAGCCCGATAGAGATTCTAATGAAGGTACGATTTCATTAGCCCAGGCCCAACAATGATACGTCTAGTACTAGTAACATTGCAGTCAATGTACATGTATATACCTGAATAGTTGCAGCAGCAGCCCACAACGTGCAAAACTCGGAGACAAAACGACGGTCTTTAGCTCTTGGGGCAGGAAATATGCCTACCTGAATATTACTTGCAGCTTGAGTACCTGCAGGAGGTAAACGCAGCTCACCAAATGGCCACGAAGAACTGAGACTTTGAAGCACACGAGCCGATACACGACAGCCGTGCACGCTAAGAGTGAGCAATTGCGGACAGGCAAATGCAAGACGAGCGATTGGGTCTTGAGTGATGAGTGGACAGTCTGCCAACACGAGGTGTGCTAGCTTTGGCCGCTGGAAGGCGTCACACAGTACATTTATGCCATTATCCGAGATCAGACGACACCCCGTCAAGTCCAGTAGCTCCAGTTGATCAGCACGCGAGTTTGCTAGGTAACGAAGTCCTGCATCACTCACTCGATCACAGCCAGCGAGGATAAGTTGCGCGATGGCGATGCCGTATTTCGCTACAACACGTATCATACGATCATCGCAACGCCGCACACCTGAAATGTCAAGTCGCACTAATCGTTGGCAGCCCTTGAGTACTGCAGTAATAGCGGTGAGAGTGACATCAGGGCATGCTTGGAGACTCAGTTTACGTAACGAAGGACAACCCAAGCCAATAGCGACAAGAGCACGCTCTTGAAGTTGGAAGCAACCGTTTAAGTTCAGGTTTTGAAGTTCCGGACACCGACTTGCAATTGCACGGAGACCCTCAAGGCCGAAATCACGATTCCTACCATCAGACACCAGATACAAGTTTGCGGCATGCAGAAGCTCAAGCTTTGCACACCCTGCAGCAATAAGCCGTAAACCAACGTCCGAAATACCTTTTACTCCATTTACTCGAAGAACGCGTAGCTCGGGACACCCTGCACCAAGCGCTGCACAAGTTGCATCTGTAAGCCCAATTGCACCGGTAAGGTCAAGATGTCTAAGCTGTGCGCAGCGGGATGCCACACACTGCACTCCAGCGTCAGTAAGAGCACAATTTCCAGCCAAAGACACAAAACGCAAGTTTGGACAGTACTCGCCTAATGCTGCACATGAAGAATCGGTAAGCTGTTCTCCTCCCCGGACACAAATTGGTCGGTCCAGCATCATATACTCGAGATTTGGACTGCTTCTAGCAATGCGCACCACACTTCGATCCGAAATTTGAATACATCCACTCAGCTCCAGTCTACGCAAAAGTGGGCACTGCGCTGCCAGTGTTTCAATCAGCGCATCTCCCACCTGCGAGCATCGTGAAAGATTTAGATGTGTAAGCCCTGGAGAAGCATAGAGACACCGGCGAAGTACCCAGTCACCTAGCTGCGGACAATCTGCGAGGCTCAAGTGCGTAAGTGAAGCCCCACAGTGATCTACAAGAGCCGCCAACCCAGCCCCACGTATTCCAGAAAGACCAGAAACGTCCAAACGCTCAAGTTGCGAGCAATACTCCCCTACAACTCGCAGTGCAGCATCTGTTATTCGTATAGCACCAGCAATCGCGAGCTCTTTTAGCTTCGGCACGGCCAACGCGATGGATGCTAACCCGGCATCAGTAATTGTCGCCGCTCCATTCAGTTGCAATAACTCGGTGGTTTGATTTCGTGCATCCAAGTACGATGACGATAATTCATGTGCTTCCTCCTTTCTCAATAGGAAACTGCTTTGGCGCTGACCTACCATCAGGGATTGAAGCTTTTGCACTTTTCGCTTAGTATTGGAAATGCGATGATTGTGAGCTGCAATACGCCGCAATGTCCGATCTGTCACGATCACGCTCCACCGTCGTAAATCAACATGAGCACCTTGCAAAAGTTGTAATGGAACATCCGCAAGAGAAGATCCCAGCGGGTTGCTATTAGCTTGATCCGTCCCAGGAGGAAGTATAAATTGTGCTATTTGCTCCAAAGCTGGCTTTTCGAGTTGCCGCTGAGCTTCATGCGAAGGTAGCTTGCGGCTTGGTACAGAATCTTCCTGGTTTGAATACGTTTCACAATGAATGCCACTTGATTTTGAGTCTTTAACTGAGAGCGGTTCTGCCGTAGATACTCTCAGTCGAGACTGAGCGAGTTCTTCAAGTTTGATATTAGTAGTCACTTTTAGCTTCCTGATCGTGCGTCGTCGTCCGATGTCATTCTTTTGGCTAATCTCTGGTAGTTTTTCATCGTGTGGGGTTTCAGGCGTTCGACGGCCACTATCACCCCCCGTGAGACTGCAAACAGTGAAGTTAGCTTTCAAAGCAGAACAAGTAGCAGATTCGTTATCGCACGGAGCTTACGGTGTAAGTTTTTGCGATCGTCGGAGTTGCTCCTGGTTAGATCGATAAGCTGCTCGTGTTTGAGTTGATCGTCGATACTCGTCCAGCAGTGTCATGGTCCGATCAAAGGCAAGTCTGTCAAGAGCAGTTGCATCGTAAGAATAGCAAATTACTTCATTGAGGAGGTGACTTAATCAACGTTTCGTATCCTCATTATCATGTTTGATCGTGATGGCGCAGACTTCGGGCGTGATGGTGGAAATTTTGCTACCATGGTTGTAGCGTGGTGGCTACTCTGGTTTTGACGCGTGGACGCGAGTTCGTTGTGTCTGTCACTTGCATGCTTGTGTCTACCACGTCGATTTAAGCTAGTATTAACAGTACTTGAGGGTGCGGGTTTGTACGGTGGTCCGACAGGTTTTGCTCTGGGTGGCGACGCTGAGCTTGACTGATTCTTGATTGTAGCAACAGGTGCTTGCAATACTGTGAGTCGAGCCTGCCGCACCATGGAGGCACTTGAACATCGGACACGACAAATTGTGGTGCCTTGATGTCTGTCTTCGTTTTCGGCTTCATCTTTTTTTCTGCTGTATGAGCCGAATAAAGCTCTAGCTGTTTGAGGTCGTCGACGACCAGTGACCATAGTATCCATAGCTGCATCTTGATCGATCAGGGATTGGAGAAGTAGCATTTTAGTTATTGCTTCAGTTGCTGGGTCTACTGGTGGCCTACGACGTCTTGCTGCAGTTGCTCGGTCCAATTCGATACGCTTGGCGTGCTCAAGCACTCGAGATCGCCTCTCGGTGTCATCTTTTACGGAATTTTCGTAGTGCTCCATAAGTTGATCATATTGTGTGGGTTGCGTTCGTTCTAACAGTTCCAAGCGTCGTTGAGAATGACTTGTTAGTACTGCTGAGTGAGCTTCACCCACTGCAAGCTGTGTAACGCGTAGTCCGACAAGTGAAGTTACAAGATGCGGCAATGTATAGATTTGAGGGCATGGGCTCAAACCACACTGACCCATTTCATCACTACCCCAGGCAAAAAGGCGACCATCAGGGGCTGATGCAAGGGAGTGGAGCTTACCAGCAGCTACTGATGCAATGTTTAATGCAGGTAGCACAATGCCTCGCGACTGCGGTACAACGTCAAAATACGTGACACGTGTCGGCACGAATCGATCTCGGCAGTCGCCAACCCCTAGTTGTCCGCAGGAATTCCATCCAAAGGCATAAAGTTCATGCGAAGCACCGATTACCAGCGTGTGAGCCGATCCACAAGCGACGTGAGTGCATTTTACGCCTTTACGTGGGAAAGCTACTGGGGCAAACCATGATGAACACTCTTCATCATCCGCACACTGCGACTGCAACTTGACAACCTCTTTCTTTCTTACCTCTACTGGCACAAGTTGGCGACCAAGACGACCATGATCTCGCTGTCCACAGGTAAGCAACTCACCAGTGGCAAGCAACGCCGCACTGTGCATATCACCGCATGCAATTTGCATCACTCGACGGCCTTTTAGCGTCAATACTTCCATTGGTGATGTCACTGAGTCAAATGTCTGCTCCAGGGGATTGAGACCGTGACCAAGAGCGCCACTATGGCCAAGTCCCCACGAAAACACGTCGCCGTCTTCAGCAAGAGCAAAGCTGTGATTAGCTCCGCAGGCAACCTGAATGATTCTCTTATGAAGTAGTGAATGGATGACTTTCGGAAATCCCATCGTAAAGGTCAGCTTATTAACTGTTTCATTTCTGGGGCGAGGCTCGCATGCGTCGCCCCACTTTAGTAAATATCCTTGCTCGCTCACTGCCACAACGTGCCTGTCTCCACATGCTACATCTACTAGCATTCGGCTCAAAGCAACATCCGCTCCACTATCTCGTCTTGAAGTGTGCTTACTGGAACTGAAAATGTCGCTAACACCTAGCACAAGCATTTCGCCGTCGTGGTACAGAGCTAGAGTTTTATCTCCTTGCCCTATTAACCTTGTTAGAGCATTATTATGATCTTGTGATGCCTTTGCAGCCGTAGTTGGTTCTTCCGTTGGTCCCATATCTGCTTTAGCTGCCATAGCTTTCACAACTGCTGTGGCAGTCGAAATCTTCCGGCGCGATTGGTGGTGTGCCGCTAGTGCAGCAGCCTGGTTAGCTGCCTCTACAGCTGCAACTGCAGCTTTTGCTCCGGCTGCCATAGGCACGAAAGTCGAGCAACGAGCAACTAACGGGCAAGATGCTAATATACTGCGTCGAAGCTCCACTTCCGTAAATTCATGCGTTGTCAAAGGCTGTTTTGATCTAGACTCTTGCGCTAGGCGCTTTTGCTGCGACGCAAAAGCTGCCGTTTTTCCGGTGGCAAATAAACAGTATCCATCACGAGGGTATACACATGCTTGCACCGCACTCGGGAGGTGAAGTACTCGTCGACCGTGAAAACGTGGATCTAAGCTACTGGTTGTGTGTTCGATTACCGCAGCAGAGCCTCGCAGTTCTTCAATGACGCCATCATTTACAACCGATACCCGGAAGAATTGTGGCTTTCTCCAATTCTCTTGAGTGAAGACATGTATCGTTGGGAAAATTCGCAGCCCAGTCGGCAGATTCACGGGTGCCACCGTCACAGATTGCTCCGGTGCAGTCGAGCAGCGAAGTACTACAGAGTAGAAAGCTGCCATCCCGCCCACGGTCACTGTCACTGCAGCCGGCACAAAAACTACACTAGCCACACCAGGCGTGAGACCGGCTCTACGTATCAGAGCTCCATAGTTTTTTTGCATCAAAGACGACGGCAAAGGTGAGGCTGTGGACCGCTGACCCCCATTGCAGTTTGCTGAGCTAGGCATGACCTGACTCGATAATAAACGAAGACCATGTCGTACATGTAGCAAGGCTGCTCCAATTATAACAGGATGAGATGTGCCCTTTATTTCGAAATAAAACTATCACGCGACAGTTGGACAACTCCTACACATTCAGGCGCAAATATTCGGCAGACTTTGGTGACTTGTGTGTGAGAAACAATGCCGACATTTTGCTCTGACGGCGTCCACTAGCTGCTGCAGTTTTGACTTTGATATTGCCACCATCATCTCTAGACATTGCTCTATGTTCTACAGCACTCTTTTGAGCGATTTTGACCACTCTAGCTTGGCATTCACTGACACGCTGAAGTTTGTTCGCATCCTTTTCGCTTTCCCTTAGCGAACTCGTGTAGCTCAGCTATTTGATATGATGTGTGCTATCCCCCAACTTTTTGATTTTGTCGATACCCATCCTTTTAAACGCAAGTGCCAGAGCATTCATTGCAACTGTTCATCACCCTGCATTAATTGGCATCATCTTGAGCTAACTGGCTGGACCACGGGGCAACGTTCCTGAACACATCGCGGACCATTCACCGTCGACATCTTCACCTATCTTGGGTGATATCGCGTGAACCGAGCAGTCTTCGTGAAAGCAACAGCATACAGAACGCTTTCAGTGAGCTTTTCTTGCCGGCAGATTCTTTTTTGATCCCGAGTCTTGGTCAGCATTGGTGAATATTGAGGCAGTGTCGGCGACCACCATTAGGGTACGGCAGAGCACAAACTGGTTTTCGTGTCGCCAAGAGGATGTGAGTACTTGGCTGTGAGATGTAAATGGCAATTTAAAGTCTTTATAAATCCATCCTAGGAGATGAGTCATCGAAAAGCAATCGGTGCCGAGCAACGCATACTTTTCTGGAACAACGCAATGCTCAAGTATGAGTGATATTTGGATTGCTTCCCAAGGTGGCGTGAAATCCTGGAATGACACTCGATCAATTCAACAATTAAAAACAGTCAAGATAGCTTTTACAGTGTTGCAGTTTGATTGATAGATGACTAAGTACTAAATACTAGTACTGTGCAGCACTGCCGGGCAATCGATTGAGATGCATTTCGCTTAGCAGAACTATGCAGTAGTAATGTTCTCATGTTTGACTGACGTGGCCGAAACGTGGCATACGAACAAGTAGTTCGGGAAGTATTTCTTGTTTTCGTGATAGTTATGTGATGAATAAGCAAAGCAAACCACTGAAGGGGTACAGAGAGGCCCGCGTCCCGAAAGGCACCGCGTCACGCGAAGCACATTTAAGCCTTGTACGCCAGGTACGCCTCCAGCATGCTGGCGGTGGCGCTGTTGAAGCCCTTCACCGGGGCGTTCTCCGTGCGCGAGGCGTTCAACTGCGCGCGCACCTGCTTGGCAAGCACCTTGCCGAGCTCCACGCCCCACTGGTCGAAGCTGTTGATGCCCCAGATCGAGCCCTGCACGACCGTGCGGTGCTCGTAGAGGGCCAGCAGCTGGCCGGTCGAGAACGCGTCCAGCTTCTTGAACAGGAGCGAGATCGACGGGCGGTTGCCCGGGAAAAGCTTGTGGTTGCGCAGGTTCTCCGGCACGCCCTCGGCCTTGAGGTCCTCGAGCGACTTGCCGCGAGCCAGAGCATCAGGCTGCGCGAAGAAGTTCGACATGAGCTCATCGTGGTTGGACACGGGCTCGCCAGCGAGCTGGACGGGGTTCTGCGACTCGCAGAAGCCCAGGAAGTCGCACGGCACCACGCGGCCCTGGTGGATGAGCTGGTAGAAGCTGTGCTGGCCGTTCGTGCCGGGCTCGCCGAAGTTGATCTCGCCGGCCTGGAACGGGAGGTCCACGCCCTCCACGGTCACGCGCTTGCCGTTGCTCTCCATGTCCACCTGCTGAATGTGAGCAGCGAAGCGAAGCAGAGCCTGCGAGTACGGCAGCAGGGCACGGGAGCTGTGGCCGAGGAACGACGAGTTCCACACGCCCAGCAGACCCATGATCACCGGCAAGTTGCTACGCAGCGGGGCCTCAAGAAGGTGCTTGTCCATGGCGTGGGCACCAGAAAGGAACTTCTCGGTGATGTCGAAGCCGTACTGCAGGGCCAGGGGCAGGATGCCCACAGCACTCGTGACACTGTAGCGGCCTCCGACCCAGTCCCAGAAGCCGAAAATGTTGGCACGGTCAATGCCGAACTCCTGCACAAGGGGCACAGCCGAGCTGGCAGCGACCATGTGCTTGGCCACCGCGTCGGCATCGCTGGCTCCCTTCTGCTTGAGGTCGTCCACGAGCCACTTCCGCAGCGTGCGGGCGTTGAGCATCGTCTCGGCCGTGGTGAAGGTCTTGGACACGACGACGACCAGCGTCTCCTCGGGGTTCAGGCCGTTCGTGGCACGGGCCACGTCCACGGGGTCCACGTTGGCCAGGAAGCGCAGGCTGCGGCCGCTGGCGGCGGCCTTGGCCACGGGCTCCTCGCGCAGCGCCTCGAAGACGAACTCGGGGCCGAGGTAGCTGCCGCCGATGCCGATGGAGATGACGTTCTTGATCGGCTTGCCCGTGGCGCCCACGAACTGGCCGGCGCGCACCTTGTCGGAGAAGGCGCGGATGGCGTCCAGCACCACGTGCACGTCGGGCACGACGTCGCGGCCGTCCACGAGGATCTGCTGGCCCTTGGGGGCGCGCAGCGCCATGTGCATGACGGCGCGGTCCTCGGTGGCGTTGACGTGCGCGCCCGAGGCGATGGCCTGCAGCTTCTGTTTGAGCTGCGCGGCCTCGGCCAGCTCGAAGAGCAGGTCCAGCGTCTTGGGCGTGGCGTTCTGGCGCGAGAAGTCGAGGTAGATGCCCTGCTGCTGCGTGCGCATGGCGGCGTTGCGCGCGTCGTCGGCCAGCAGCTCGCGCAGGTGCGAGCTCTTCACCTCGGCGGCGTGCTCGGCCAGGGCCTTCCAGGCGGGGGTGTCGCTGATCATGGCGAGGGGGCGGGGGGGGGAGCGGAGACGGACGGGGAGCGGGGGCCTGCGCGCGGCGAGGAGAATTGCAGAATGATACGCGAGGTCGGGGGAGGATCCGCTGACGTTGAGAGCGGATAAAGCGCCCAGAGGGAGCGCGTCACGCCGGCGCGTTGAAGTGGGGAGGGGTGTTGACGGGGAGATTGTATGTAGAGGCAGGACGGAGGTCAGGATACCACTGTGCGGCGAGAAAGTGATACCAGCGGGGATGACAGGGGATGCACACATGCAGGTTTTTGCGCGGCGTTTTCGGCAGCTGACGTTGCGGCGCTGCGATTGGCTCGACACTGCGAATCTCGGCGTCGTGGCACATAAACGACAGGCGCGACACGCACCCGATGACGACGTTGACGGTGCCGTGGTGGGGAAGTTCAGCGAGTTGTTTTTTATTAAATAAATTTTATTGTCGCGGCGCACAAAGTGGTGGCGCCGAGCAGCCCTCGCTGCAATCGGTCCGCCGTGGACGCATTTTGTCGAGCCCCGGGCGGCGACTCTTTGCAACCTGGGACTGTCGGCAACGTGGCCGAGACCACGTTGCCGACGCACTGTAGCAGCCTTTATACTCCCGGCGCTGAGCATTCGTATCGGGGATGGCGGTGCGCACGGCTGCACAGCAGCTGGCTCGGTTGGCCCACCAATTGCCGGCACCAGCAAGCGTATCAGCTTGCTGGGGTAATGGGATAGTAAGGTCGACGGCTGCGAACACGCCTTTTGTCGCCGGCGCCCGCTTTCTAGCGGGGAATGCTCACAGCTCCGACTGCCACAGGGTACTCAAGTTGCCTCGGCCTGCGGGCAGGATGAGGTTGTTCGAGTGTCATGGCGTGGTTGCTTGCCATGTTTGCGCACAACAGCTGCACCAACGGTGGTCCCAAATTAAAATACTGCAGAAGCAAAATGTGACCAAAAATCGTCAAAAATCGTGTAAAACGATTCGTGTTTGCCAACGGCGTCCTGACTTGGCGACTAGGATAGATCTGCACTAAAATCTCAATCGTTGACCTTGGTTGAGGAACAACCAAATTCTAACAGTCTTCGAAACCTCAAGCGGCGGGGAGGTACCTTCTATTGTTGACTACGAGGAGCATCATGACGAGTGCCGCCGATACTATCGGCCCGATAGTGCAAGCTACACTGGGGTAATGGTGCATGTACCATAGCAAATTATGGGCGAACATTCGTAGGATGTTCGGGTTTCCGGATACAACGAGAGGAGTGTTAAAACCGTCGATACTATTAGGGTCGAACAGTAGAGGGCTCTCCCGAAGAACAGGCCCGCTTTTTAGAAATGAATCCTAAATTTAGATCCGACACTTTTTATTCATTTCTTGTTATGGCAACAACCAGACCACTCATGTACTAGCTTTCGCTGGGAAAAACCAGGAGCGCCACATGTACTCATCCAAATACGAGTCGAGGAGGTCGCTGCGCATCCCTCTCATGGACTTGATGTGGCGCTTGATCCTGGTCTCCCACAAGCCCTCAATAGTGTTAGTATGAGTACCAGTCACAGGATCTACAAAATTGAGTGTGTGGTCTACCCAGCTGTGGGAGTACCTCATACTCAACAGAGAACGATTATTCTCGAGCGTATATTGCTTGTTCCCACGTCCACAAACGTACGTAGCAAACATGTCCGACATGATATGGGTGCTACACGCTACAATAAGCTGTAGTTAGAAACGTTTTGTAGCCATACCATGTTCAAATAGAAACGCACCGGGGTTTGATAAACTCACGCCTCGGACGAGACTGCCTGGGCAGAGACGGTTCTACCGATATTACCGTCTCTCCTCAGAAAAGGGAGGCAGTTTTACCGGTAATACCGTCTCCAAAGCCAAATCTCCCGAAACGAGAGATGAAACGGCAATCTCCGGAGATTCGTCTCCTTTCTACGACTCTCCGTTTCAGAACCTCCGCACGAACTCGTGAAAGTGCCGAAATCTCCTCGAAATCTCTCTTTTGGATTGGCCGAAAAGGAGCAATCATAGCAGTCTTTTAAGGAAGATCTTGGGTGGCTAAAACCGCAGTTGAAGAGGTGTAAAATTTTTATAGCTACCATTGTTATCCTGTATCCGTCCATGGTGGTTGCGCCTGTCGGCACCAGGCCTGTCGTTCGGAAGAAGTCGCTGCCAGGCAGCAGGCAGTGCCTGCTAGACATAAAGTCGTTGCCAGTGCTGTGAGCTTTCGGCGAACAACCAATTTTACCGTCAACGACCGCCATCAAGAATTACCTTCCGACTACCACTTCACCAGCAAATGCACCCGATCCCGCCAAACATCCGCGATGCTATCAACGCGTTTGAGCCACCCGATGGGTTCATCGTTTTTCCTCCGCGTCGGAATGAGACGTCCGTCATCTTCGCTTACGGCATCCGGCTTGTAGCGGGGCTACACATTCAGGCAACCTCCACATTAGTGCAACATGCACTAATGGATACATTCAGGTGGGCCACATGCAGTGTGATCACCATTCATAGTAGGAAGCACTACTATTGGCAGAAAGCAACATATATCTGCCAATAAGGAGCATGCATTAGGACAGAGAATCTGCCAACGAGTGGTTGGCAGATCCTCTCTTTATAGATATCAGTTTTAGGAGGCAAGACCAAAGTTAACATTCAAATTCAGTTCTCATTTCTACCAAAAAGGGTTATTAATACTTCTTTATTTAG
>BSXT01018947.1:0-10136 GCA_030267785.1 Phytophthora fragariaefolia
CCCTGACTAATAAATACCCGTGACGATCAATCATCACGCGGTTTGATGTCATTACACTAGCAACTAGCCAAAAATGTCGCTGGTTCCCCTCAAACTGATTATTATACACCTCAAATGAGCATTTATGAGCAGCCAGCAATTGCCTGTCAAGTATATTTTGCGAACAAATCATATCCGCGTCGATTTATCTTCTCATATCGTGCGCGCTTTTACCTTCACGTTACTGTCTGGTCATGAAACTTACTAGGACGACGACTTGGGGGTCGATCCACGGCAAATTTTAATCGGGCTAACGCATCAAGGTCCAGGACCTCCGTCATGTATTAGTCGCGCGCTTTTGCGTGATTACAGTAAACTACCGTATTTGCACATGACTTGGAGATACTTGCGCAAAAGTGGAGGATATTTGCGCAGAACTTGAGGAGATTTTGCGCAAAACTAGGGGACATTTGCGCAAAACTAGGGGACATTTGCGCAAAAGTAGAGGATATTTGCGCAAAAGTAGAGGATATTTGCGCAAAAGTAGGGGATATTTGCGCAAAAGTAGGGGATATTTGCGCGAAACTGGGGGATTTGTGCGCAAACCCGGGAAATAACTTGGGCAAAAACTAAGGGATATCTCTCGCAAAACTGAAGGATTCATTATATTAAGCTGATTGACATTTTAGCGAGTGTCAGCTTGCCAAACTACCGATAGTCACATTGGGTTCAATTTACTATGATAATTAATATATCAAATAATGTGTGTCATTGATTATTGAAGGATATGTAGTTTTTATCTGTATTGTGTACTGTAGCTTGCACATGTCCGCCTGTCTATCCTTCTGCCTGCACCTGCACCGTCGTGCCTGTCTATGGTTTTCACCATCTTAGTGACTGTCTCTGTGCTTGTGCTACGACATATTTTTCTGTGCTACAGCTTTTTCCCTGTGTTTTGACATTTTTCTCCTCCTCGTGCGTGAGATGCTGTTGATCTGACTACACAGACCCGGCCTGCTGCTAGGCCGAAGGTCAAATCCAAACTGTTCATTAAGCTCTCCTGACCAACCGCTGGGGGCCTCATTCTGGGTACCCCGGGTGCCAGCATCTGGGTACACCGTACTGTACCATACTGCACCTGTACCATGCTTCAAGTTGCTAGCGGCTGCTCCTGCACATCGATGGCGATGTGTCTGCGGATATGCTTGGTCGTATCGCCGCATATCACTCCCCCCTTGAGATCAGAAAAAATGGCTGAGTCCGGCGGCGTTGACGGGAGGTACGCGGGTCTGTGGGTGTGGGGTGGGCATCGAGTGCGCGCGAAAGGGTGAGGCGGACCGGATCATTATCGCCTTCGGTGAGGAGAAGGACCGGCACGTCCTCTCGAATTGTTTCAACTGGCTTCCACGACTCTTCAAGATCGTCAGGTCCATACCATAAACTATCTACCTTCGGACCCCCTAACCCTAAACGTAGCCAGTCCAAAAGGAGGGGTGACACCCATATACTGTCACCCAGCTACGCGCTCCGCGCGGTCCTCCGGACCCTGACGGCTCGCTGCGCTCGCAAGGACAGATGTTACAATGTGCTAAAATGTCACACTTTGTGCCTGGTCGTTAATCTACACTAATTTAAGCCAATAGGAAAAGGCTTGCACTTTATGTGCAACATAGGCTCTGCCGAGTGATGTGCGGATGAATGGAGAGGACGAGCTGGTGCGGCTGCGCCAGCTCTCTATCCTCACTTCCAAATCTGACGGTAACAAGCAACAACAACATTTCAAATACTAAGGCGGTATGAACAGTGGACACATGAGGAGTGCTCCGAGTCTCGGCCTTGACAGGTTTTCCGGAAGGAAAGGGGAGTTTACCATGTGGAAGGAAAAGGTCCTGACCACATCAACCAACTTGACCAAGAGTACGCGCGCAGCATGCTGTATAAGGACCAGCCGGCGCCCACCGTACTCATGGAGGACTTCTAGCCACAACACCTGAGAAACCGGAAATCTCTGTGGCTAAGGAAGTCTCAAAGGAAGGGGCTAGGGAAGAACGCTGGCGGAACCAGCATTGGACTCGTGCACACGCCGCCATGCTGAATCTGTTCAACCAGTCCCTGCCTAACACGTTCCTGTTGACCTTGCCTGATCAAGTGTCCAGGATGAAGCCCTGCGACGTATGGAAGGAGCTCGAGCAGAGATACGGGTTGGGGGATGCCGGTGGCATCATCGAGTTAAGGCGTCAATGGGAGCGGCTGACGACATCCAACTGGAGCGACTTAGGCTCTCTGTTCGCCCAGCTGAAAAAGCTGCGGAACGACATCAACCGCAAGATGAAAGGGTTGGTTGGGGGTGAAATGGTGACGGAAACTTGGCTCTGTATGGAGGTTCTGGCCTTGCTTCCGAGTGAGTTCTGGGGTAGCTCCATCAGTATGACGAAAGAATGGTTCACGATCGAGAACGTGGAGATAAGCCTTCGTCGCGTTTTCGGCGATCGTTCCAAGAAAGATATCACCAAGCTGACGGACAAGAGGCGTCCCATAGCGATCAATGTGGTCAAGAAAACGACTGGGATGAAGCGTAATCAAGATGATTCATCAGTACGGGGAAGTGATGAGTGCTTCTACTGCTTCAACACTGGTCACAAGAAGGCAGACTGCCCAGTGAAGGTCAAAGATCGCGATCCAAACCGCCAGGGTGGACCGTTGTTCCGCACGAACATACGAACACTCCCCGGTGGTGGAAAGAAGAAGCGACTAATTACTGTCAAAAAGACGAAGAAGGCTGTACCTGCAGCTGGGACAACCAATTCTAGGAACGGGAAGTCACCCATTGACGACATGCTGTTCGACAAGGATCTCGAGGAAGAACTTCAAGATGCTGATGAACTCGATTTCCAGGACAAAGTTCCAGTGAGGGAGGGAGGTGAGTCTATCAGCAGCACGATGGACATCGAAGATGAGGTAAGGAGGAGATATGGTCGATACTTGACAATGTTGGATAACTTGACCATTACTGACGACTTGTGGGTGGTTGACACAGGAGCTGGCCATGCTGTAAGTCCAGACCGACGTTGGTTCAACCAGCTGAGTACTGGTAGTACTCACACGTTTGAATACGGAAACAAGGAGACTTCAACGAGTACTAAGGAAGGCACAGTAGGTTTGAGTGTGCTGAATCCACTAGGGTACTACAGTGATATCTCAATACATAACGTTGCATTTGATAAAAAATGTGGTAGTAATTTATTGAGTGCATACTACCTTGCTCAACAAGGATATCGCCACATTCAGTCAGAAAAGGGCAAATACCTATATTTCCTTGATAGGAACAATCAGTTCGTGTTTGCGGCGGTAGCACTAGAGGAGGTGTACTATCTTCCCAGCAGGATCAGTACTCCCGGCGCACGGCTGTTAGCTATGCGGAATGCACGTGAGGCGCGAGAGGACAAACTCGGTTCTGTAATGAGGGAATGGCACCTTCGTTTGGGTCATGTGGGAAAGGATCGATTAAAAAAAATCTCAATTTTATCAGAAGGAATTATTGATGACGCACCAAAACTCTCAAAATAACGGTTGAAAAAGGTTAAATTCTTTTGTCGCACTTGCGCTCTGGCTAAATCAAGGCGTATATCTTATAGGAAAATGACAGGAGGAAAGGGACCAGAGCCGTTGCATACTCTACACTTGGATTCCCTTGGAAAAATCAAAATCAAAGGACTGTATGGTACAGCGGGTTATAGGTACGCACTGGCCATTGTTGATGATGCTACAGCGTACAAGTGGTACTTTATCCTCAAGTCTCTCAAAAAGGTCAGAGGCAAGATAAAACACCTCATCACACAGTTGGAGAGGCAATTTCCATATAAGGTCAAAAGGATTAGGACTGATGGCGGGACCGAATTTGTAAACAAAATTCTCAAGGCATACTGTGATCAGCATGGCCTTATCTACCAACACTCTAATGTCGAATCCAAGAGGAAAACGGGTCGGCTGAAAGAGCGCACCAAACAGCTATGGGTAATGTCAGATGTGCATTGCTAGGGTCGGGGATGGCAGCCAAATGGTGTCCAGAAGCGCTCATGTACATGACGGAAGTTGGTGATCGCCTTCCAACAGCGCGACTTAAAGGTAAACGCCCGCATGAAGCACTCTATGGAAAGAAGCCGAGCGGAAAAATGCTCCATATTTGGGGAAGCACATGCTACGCGCATGTTCCAAAAACGAAAAGACCAAATCCTAAGTTCAGTAATAGAGCAATTGAATGCAAACTCCTGGGATTGTCAGCAAGCTATAAAGGATACAGACTGTTGGCTGTTAAAAGGAATCAATATCTCACAGCACGGGATGTGAAATTTGGTGTTACAACTACAGCGAGCTTGATTACTAAATCATTTCCACCTGAAGTACTCAACTTAAGTGAGGAAGACCTCAATGAGGTGTATGTTCTTGGCAAAAGGGTCAGGGAGTCTGTGGCTCACTCAGACACCACAATTATAAGGCCCCATACAAACTCACCGATACCTACGAGTTCGGCAGCAGTGGGAGGTGAGGCTCCTAGAATGTCGGTTGCACCCATACCAAGGCCGCGCCGAAAAAGGACTCCCAACTCGAGGCTGAGGGATTATGTTGTCGCAATCAACGTTGCGACCATAAAAACCAAGGCGATTCCAATTCCTCAGTCCCTCAAAGAGGCACGACACGGTCCATATGCCAAACAGTGGGAGGCGGCACTACAAGCATCAGGCGTTAGCGGTTAATCAGACATGGGAACTTGTGCCTCTACCCAAAAATCGCAAGTTATTAGGATGTCATTGGGTGTTTGACGTGAAGTACAAACCCGATGGCACTGTGGAACGGTTCAAAGCACGGCTTGTTGTAAGGGGCAATACACAAATATATGGGGTGGATTATACGGAGATTTTCTCTCCTGTTGCTCGATATAAGTCGCTCCGTCTGCTCCTTGCTATTGCCACCATCAAAGATCTACACGTCCATCAAATGGATGTGTCAACCGCTTTCCTCAATGGCTCTTTAAGTGAGGAAATATATGTGCATCAACCCCACGGGTTTCATCATGGGAGTGCGGAACTCGTGTGCAAACTTTTATAAAGTCTGTATGGCCTGAAACAGGCTCAGCGTATATGGTATGCGCTGTTGCACAGCTTCTTAGTGCAACTTGGATTTCGGCGGTGGAAAAAGGAGTACTGTTTGTACCGTCGAAAGTGGGAGGTTAATGGAGTAACACATATGGTCCTGATCTGTGTGTCTGTAGATGATATCACCCTTGCATCGAGCAGCATGCTACTAATGAATAAGGTGAAGGAATAGCTGTCCTCAAGATTCACCATGAAAGATCTTGGTGAAATCCACTACATGTTGAAGATGGAAATCAAGAGGGACAGGTCCCAAAAGATCCTAAGTATGTCTCAGCATAAGTATATCCTGGACTTACTACGAAAGTTTAATATGGAGGACTGCAACCCAGAACCAACCCCTCAAGCAAAAAGTATGGTTTTAGAGAAGGAAGCTAAGTTAACACCTGATCAAATAGCAGCACAACCGTTTGATTACAGAGGACTAGTAGGATCGCTTATGTATCTGGTCCGTGGCACACGGCCGGACATTGCGAATGCAGTCAGAGAATTAAGTAAGTTTCTGTCGTGCTACAATAAGAGCCACTATCGGGCAGCCCAGACAGTACTAAAGTATTTGAAAGGAACGTCGACATATGGACTCGTATTTGATAGGAAAAATAGTGAAGTAACATATGAGCTATACACAGACGCGAGCTTCGCGAATGCCAATGAAAATCGAAAGTCTGTCACTGGGTATGTCAGTATAATGGCTGATGCATGCATCACTTGGAAAAGCTCGAGGCAAGACACCGTAAGTCTTCATACTGCACAGGCAGAACTTATAGCAGCAAGTGAAGGAGTAAAAGAAAGTGAGTGAATGTGGTTTCTACTAGAGGAACTCGGTTTTATACAAACCCGGCCAATAATGTGTTGGTGTGATGACAAAGGGGCTATAAGTATCATCAAAGACCCAGCGAACCATGCATCAACAAAACACATTGAAACTAAGGGTTTGTATGCAAGAGAAGTGCATGATAAGGATAGAATCATGGTAAAATACTGCAGCACAAATGATATGGTAGCAGATCCCCTTACGAAGGCTCTACCTCAAACACAATTTGAGAAATTGAGGAACCTAATGGGTGTGAGGAACTTGACCATCAGTTCACCCTCAATCACTCAATGAGTAAATGAGGATTAGGCAACGCACGATAACTTTGGCTACCTGCCATAAATTGTAAGTTGAAAT
Source organism: Phytophthora fragariaefolia (assembly GCA_030267785.1). Taxonomy (NCBI): domain Eukaryota; phylum Oomycota; class Peronosporomycetes; order Peronosporales; family Peronosporaceae; genus Phytophthora; species Phytophthora fragariaefolia. The sequence continues at coordinate 6,301 of BSXT01018947.1, forward strand.
GAAGGATCCAAGTCTGCATACCATTATGGCCACATGCCAGTAATCGCATGTTAAATACGAAGTGATTAGGGGATACCAGGATCCCCTTGTCATACGAACTCAAAAGTCATAAGGTAGCAGCCACAAGCGGCTGTTCTTAACAGTTCGTCATAAAAGTTTGAGGTCAAAGATAGGTACACGTGAGCCATGTGTCTAGGTTGAAGTGAATGATCTGATAAAGATTTAAATTTAACACAAGATTTTGGGAGCACACAGACTTAAAGTTATCATATTATTAAGACATTCGGGTGGATGACAAGTTCATGGTTAAAGACTAGACTAGCACAAGATGCGATAACGCATCCTAAGCACAGCAAGAGGGCCCATTGGCCGCAGCTAGGAAGGAAGGGGTAAACCCCAGCCATGGTGAATCGGAACTATGCCATTAACCGCTCCCCAGCCTCTGGATGGGACCTACCGCAGGCACTGACTCCTGGGCGTTGTAACTGTGTTTGTGCTAGCCCCCCGTAGGTTTAAGTCGAACCGACTTGTAGCATGCAAATCCAAATGTGAGCAAGAAGGAATAAAACTTGCCATCGACAATATCTGGGCTAACATTGAAACCGTTTGAGGATGAAATAAGAATAGAAGACCTTTCGAGGACGAAATAAGAATAGAGGACCCCTCGAGGACAAGATAAGAATGGAGGTCCATTCGAGGACGATATAAGAATGGAGGTCCATTCGAGGATGATATAGGAAAATAGGACGCCTAATTATGAGGTAAGAAAAGTCTTATGTGGATTATCAAAACGTCACATATAATAAGACAGTAGGGCAAAAAAAAAACCAGGGATGTGTGCCAAGTCTTTTAGTGGGAGTGTTACAATGTGCTAAAATGTCACACTTTGTGACTGGTCGTTAATCTACACTAATTTAAGCCAATAGGAAAAGACTTGCACTTTATGTGCAACATAGGCTCTGCCGAGTGATGTGCGGATGAATGGAGAGGACGAGCTGGTGCGGCTACGCCAGCTCTCTCATCCTCACTTCCAAATCTGACGGTAACAAGGAACAACAACAACAGAACCCTAAGCCCGCTGCGGCTCGCACGCGTCGCCTCCGCTTGCCTCCCAGAGTACTGCTCGGTCCTGGGTTTACAGCCGCGTGCTACGCACACGGACTGTCAAACCGCAGGCAGGGGCTCGCTGCTCCCGCTCGTGACATCCGTCCCAAAGTTAGGACCAATCAAAGCACTGTATATCGCCTTTTGACTTGAAATACTATACTTGATATGCGGTCCGATGATTTGCACAATTAACCTAGGATTTTGTAGTAGCCTTCCTAAGTACGGTCCGGTAAGTGATGATATTCTTCCATACCACTTAACTTGAACTTCACACCGCTGAGTGTCTGTGTAACGGGGTTACACGGTGTGTGTCACACAAGATTACTGTGTGATACACACAAGGTTACAGTGTGGAACACACAGGTGTGTGGCACATATTAACAGAACAGTACTTGGTATTAACCAAATATCAGTACTGGATCCAAAAAGATAACAAATAAACAGTAGGTGGCTCGTGAGCCAGTCAGGGGGCATTTGATTAGGTTTTACTATGGTAGATAGTAAAACTACATAGGTTCGCGTCGTGCGGCATTGCCGTACTTAAGCAATAAATAAATCAGTTTGGAAAAAGACACGTAGCATCTAGTTGCCTTAGCGTTAAGGCTTTAGACTCTAGGAGTCCGTAGATAGGGATCGCACGGACTCGTACTCAGACTCGGTGAGTCTACGTCTTCCTCTGACGCACGCTACGACAGCCCCGCTGCACTTGGTAGCACTAGTAGTCAATCCGACACCTGAGTCTGAGAGACTGACCCTCTGTGAGGATGGAGCAATTTGCTCATCTGCCCCCGAGCCAAAAGACGCGCTTAAAAAGCTTATGTCTTTGTTGGGCCCGGAGGGCGTTTCCCACCTTGCCTCGCAAGGTCCGGACGCGGTCAACGCTCACCTGGAGGCATTCTCAAGTTATGAGAATTTTGTTGGAGCATCTCCAAGAGAGAATGACGGTGGTCACGGCGTCTGCGACGCCCACGACTACGTCGACGAGCGGGCCCAAGCCCAAGCCACTCATGGTGAGTGTAAGGACCTTTGAAGGAAAGGAAGGGGAGAGCTCGTTGCTCTGGACCTGTAGTGGGCTTACTTAGCTCACTACTTTAGCTTACACGTGTGCGCAACGTGTAGGAGGAAGCGTAGGTGTATTTATATTAGATTAAGTATACTTAACCTTGTAAGTATAGTTAGATCCAAATAAAGACTTATTAATAACCTTTTGGTAGAAAATGAGAACTGAATTTGAAATGTTAACTTCGGCCTTGCCTCCTAAAACTGATATCTATAAAGAGAGGATCTGCCAACGAGTGGTTGGCAAAATCTCTATCCTAATGCATACTTCTTATTGGCAGATATCTGTTGCTTTCTGCCAATAGTAGTGCTTCCTACTATGAATGGTGACCATACTGCATGTGGCCCACCTGAATGTATCCATTAGTGCATGTCGCACTAATGTGGAGGTTGCTTGAATGTGTAGCCCCGCTACAGCTGTTGGGAGAAGATCTTGAGCTCCTGCGTTGTTTCGGTGACCATGGAGAAGACTGCAGATGGCGAGCGAATTAAGCCTACACCATGTAGCATCGCCGGCCTTGCCGCCTTCATGGATGTCGACGATTCTGGGCACCCCTGGCAGTCGGTTTTGCGGCTCCTACCGCATAGCCTCTTCTTCGTCGACGATTCGGTGTTGGAAGTCTGTTCTCCGGTCGAATAGGGGAAGCGGTCCAAGAAACCTGGTTCGCAGATGGAGGTGCTGAGTCCCGAGTGGTGCAAGTCTCGTAGAGTTGTCCGGGAAGACATCCTTCTCGCACTTTGGGAGCGTATGCACTGGATCGTCGAGTCCAGCGTAAATGTGTGGCTCGCCGAGGCTTTCCTGGCCAGTGAGCGAACAAGCCGGATAGACTACGAGTTCACGGCGCTGTGGAAGTCCCTGAATGACTACCTGCTTGGGCGGAAGCAGCGGTCTGACCTCCTGCGCCTGACTGTCAAGGTGCTCAGCGACGCTGTGGTGGGAGCGGCAAACCACAAGATCGAGGGCCTGCCAGCTCCCTTGGTCGACACGGAGGTCTGTTTCGGGCCGGCGATCCCGTTCTGCCCGCCGGTGAACCTTCCATGGTTCTCTAGGACGGCCGATTGGATCGCCGAGGCCGTCCGCATCGACAACCACGAGCCGTGGCGTTTGTGGTGGCTTACTACGCCTGGCCGCCACCCGTATAACACCATTTTCCGGCTATACCACCCCGTGTTTCTGTTGTTCGTCCCGGAGGGCGCGGATTCGGAGATGGTTGCCGCTTGTATTGGGGATGAGCGGTTGATCGCCGAGCCCGAGCCGCCAGCGCTTCACCCGAACACTCCAGCTCCAGTCAATCGCCCAGGCGAGATCGAGTTTTGCCCGCCGAATATCGTCCACTCGGCTTAGGGCTTCGTTCGCTGACCAAGTTGTTGGGTCTTTCGTCAAGCCTTAAGATGTCGTTTGCTAATAGTTTAGTTGGAGGCTTTTTCATATCGTATTCTGCATTCTCCCGCTTCAATTTTGTTGCAGGGTAACGGATCCATGGCACACTGTACCAGTCTCGAGGTACCCGAACCGGTTAACCCGAACCGGTCCAATACGACCACACGTTGATTAGACGAGTAGGTTGATTGGACGCACATTGCTGAGTGATGGTTGATTAGATGCACTACATGATAGGATGCACAGCCGCATGTCTTTAGCACTAGTCTAGGGTGTAAGCTCTAATAAT
>BSXT01018948.1:0-25923 GCA_030267785.1 Phytophthora fragariaefolia
TTTATCGCGTCTGTCTACTTGCATATCTTGCTCTCGCGTCGCTACCATCGAGTCTACCCGTCGTGTCGGATTCGTGGTACTAATCCGTACTACCGTGTCCCCGTCGCGTCGTATGTACAGTTATCTCTGTGGCGTACTATGCAATCATGGCCCCGAATCCCTGCGCAAGGGCATACTATGGCATACTATGATCTCGCGTCGTTGGTCGTTCTATCCGTCCCAAAACGTCGCGCGCAGGTACGTACTATGTCATATCAGGTATCGTACTGAACTATGTACTCCTAACTGCTTACATATCGTGTCGCTATCCTATGTCGAGCGGCGGTCCCGCCTTGGCTGTGGTATACTATCGAGCACAGCAGTCCGAGTCCGAGCATATACTTCAATCGCAAGCGCCAATATATACTATGGCCTGCCTATCTCGTTGGTATCGGTTCTATGCACGCATATCCAATCGTGTATCATGTTGCAATCCTATTCTATACGGGTCGTCGATGTGGCGTCTATGTCGTCGTGGTGGGTCTCACCCCACTTTAATTTTAGCCAATCAGGGCTCATATCACTAAGTGCGAATTAGTGTGGTCCACCCAGCTAGGACATCAGCCTAACGGTTGCCGAGTAGATGACTGTAGGCCAATCCTGGGTCAATGGGCGGTGTGGGGTGAATACTATGGTGTGCAAGTCTATGTCACGCCCCCGTCTATATCCATGTCGTCGACGCCCGTTCTGTGTCATCTTTAGGCTACCCCGTAGTATATCCGGCGGCGTGCACCGTCTATCTCGTCCTGCAGCGCAAAACGGGGAGTGCAAGTTGAAAGACCTCTTTAAATACGATTGTGTAGTCCACAATAAAAAGTGACAGGGGGGACAGACTGACAGACAGGGGACTCTAGTACATGTGGAGGACTAGCCGTTCACCGCCGCGGAGCGGCGGTGGGTATAGATTAGGCCCCAACCCGTTGCGCTCGCTGTGCCAGCTCGCTCCACTCATGGGTAGCCCACCTCCGCTCCGGTGGGCTTTTGTTGGGTTATTCGGGCGGTGGGTATATGTTAGGACCCAACCCGATCCGCTCGCTGTGCCAGCTCTCTCCACTACTGGGTAGCCCATATCCGCTTCGCTCCGGTGGGCTTTTGTTGCTTTAATTTTGTTCCTGTAAACCGTCTGTGCCGCCTCACTTCGCACGGCGGGGAGGTTCGTTGATCGGTTTCAATGCAAATGAGGTATGTATTATCAAACGATGCAGAAATGCAAAATGGGAGACGCTCGGCTGCCTTACGCAGTGTCGAAATTCTGCCGGTACACGATGTTCGCAGTGTACACTCCGTCGCTTTCTTCCAACTCTGGGTACTCGATCACCGCCTTGATCTTGGATGGCGCCGTAACTCGGGAGAGGGCCACGTACAATTGGCCATGGGAGAAGCAGGGCGACGCCAGGTATAATCCCAGGTTGTGTACCGTTTGTCCTTGCGCTTTGTTGATGGTCATAGCGAACGCCGTCTGGACAGGGAACTGCTTGCGTCGCAACTGGTAGGGAAAGCTGGCGTCGTTACCGTCGCTTATGAACACAATTCTTGGAATCAGCACGTCCTGTCCGCGGCGCTCCCCGGTCATGATCTTGGCGTGGATGACGTTGGGCTTGAGCTCCACAACCCGAAGCCGCGTACCGTTACAAAGTCCCAGATCCGGGTTCAAGTTCCGCATGAGCATGATTAGCGCTCCGTTCTTGAGCGTCAGCTTGTGAGGCGGAATGCCGTTAATGTTGACCGAATTCAGGATCTCGGGCTCGAAGAAGTTCCAATCATCGTCGTCTTGAAGCTTATCGATCGACCGGTACTCGTGAGCATCACCGTCAAGTCTCGATGCCACTGCGTCATTGATATGGTGCACCATTACGTTAGTCGTCGTCAAGATGGTACGGTTTGCAAAGTACTCGTCGGTAGCGATCGCCTGGTTGTTGACGTCGGGGTACATGACATCAATCAATCGCTTGAGACCACTGGGGATTGCGCCGGGAGTAATCACCTCGTCTTCATCCACTTCGTCATCTGGTGGGTCATCAATCAGCATACTGCGCGGAAGTTTCATATAGTCGCGACCGAGCTGCCGGTTTACCTCATGCCTTCCCTCTCCAACTTGCAACAGAAACCCAGAGAAGGCTGCAAGCTCTGCAGCGGTTTCTGCGTTGTGAGCCGCCCGCACCCGCATATTTTCTGTGAGATGTACCTGGCGGAAGTGCGACCACAGATGAGATGACTTCAGACATGCGTCGATCGTTTCGGCTGGTGTTCCTCTCACCACGACCGGAAGGATTTGGCGAAAGTCACCCGACAGGACCACTGTTTTCCCGCCAAACGGGTCTTCGTCGTTGTTCAGGACGTCGCGCAAGGACCGATCCACGGCTTCGAAGGCGTGGCGGTGCGTCATTGGCGCTTCGTCCCAGATGATCAGACTGGCCTCTTGAAACAACTTCTTCAACTTGGACTGTTTGTGAATCGAGCACACCGACTTTTCGTCCAGTTTGAGTGGGATCTAGAAAGTCGAATGCGCTGTCCGTCCACCCATCAACAGTTAAGCAGCAATCCCACTCGACGCGACAGCAATAGCGATCTTCCCCGAAAGTCGTACGCTTGCAAGAATGTGCTTCAAGAGGGTAGATTTCCCCGTGCCACCCGTTCCATCTATGAAGAACAAATTTTCCCCACGCTGCGGATTGTGTACTGCACCCAGAACCAAGTCGTATATCGCCCGTTAACCTTCGTTGAACTCGTTCGTGTGGTCATCCACGTCTTGCAGTACGGAATGGTCGTATCCCTCAAGTTCTCTGCGGATCAGGTTGTTTTCTAGTAGCGAGTCGAGAACCAATGCGGGGTAGTCACTTAGTTGTGGTAGGTCAAACCCGGCAACGGCTTGGCCACTGATCTGCAGCAGGTCGTTCAGGCTCTTCAGCGTGTGAAACGTGATCATGTCTTGCTTGGTCTGGCCTTCTAGGTTACGGTACTTGTACGCAAAATCCCTCGCCAACTCATCATAAAACTGATCACATAGACCTCGAACATCAGACACTTGTGGGTATGCCAAGAGTGTGGCAAATAGCTGTCGCAGCTGGTACGGCATCCTGAAAGCAGATGCCTCCGACATGCAAGCAATCCACTCCTGGTCGTTCTCCAGAAACCCGGAATGCATCGCTGCAGCTTGGAAAGTCGGATGAACGACACCGTCCAGGGTTCTCAAATGCTCAAATGATGTCGGCCCTTTGCGATGACAAATCAGTAAACGCAGGTAAAAGCGCTCTCTATCCATAGGGGAGACATGGATCAGACGCCCAATTGCCGCCTGGTACTTTTTGCGTCGAACCCATACTTTTGCTTTGGCATCCCATGAGAACTCTTTCCGGATTTCTTGGTACAACATGGTCTTGGCGATCTCGTTCTCGGGTTCGGGGCTCGCACACAACTCAAAGAAACTTGTCAACATAGTAGAACCCGCGCGACCGAGCACTCTGTCCGGATCATCATTGGGTTGGAACACCACCATTTGACCACCTTCCAAATGCTCCATCAGTGTCGTGACCGCGTGCGTCTTGCCTTGGATTTCGTACGTCAGTAGACGCATGGCTGCCTCCACCGGGGATATGTACCTAGCATTTAGGAACCGAAGGATTTCGTTTGGCTCCGAACGGGGCTCACTGGGATCACGCACAGCTTCAATCGTAAGGACGGCCCTGTCCGACCCCTTGTAAATGTACTTGTAATGGTACTTGATCGCGCCAATCGTGGTGCACACCTCCACGTTGATGTGGCAGTCGTACTTCTGACAGAGGTAGGCGTTATACGGTACCACCCACTGGTTAACAGTCTCGTTGTCGTACTGTCTGTCCTTAAAGATCAGCACACCGGGTTCACGCCTACGCCGCCGGTACAATGGAAATCCATCCAAGTTAGCCCGCGTCACTTCAAGCAATGGCATTGGAAACCCCTTCGTGCACTTCCCATCCTTCATACACGGGCTATCAGGGTTCGCTGGCCCACACGGCCCATGCATCATGCATGTCATGACGGCTTCGTACAGGTCGGGGTTGACTTCCTTGTCGGGGACCTCCGCAGACACCAACTTCTCAATAATCTCTCTTGTGCGAGGCTTGTCCTCTTCGGCCACTATGATAACAATGTGAGCGTGGGCAAACCACGCTTCTGGAACCTACCACGTAAATCCGGGCTTCCAGACGCCCCAGTAAGCCTTCGTCCAGATCCGCCAGTTTGGCTTTGAGCTTTAACTGCCAGACGCGTGCCACGATGTCAGGGCGATCTTGAGCAGTCTGATCGTCGGGTAGCAGCACTATGATCTCCACCCATTTGGGGTTCCACGTCATGGTTATAAACGCATCGGGTTTACCGTACTCCCGCACGATAGCCATGGACTCCTGATAGTGTTTGTACATGTTCCGAGGGCTCCCTGAGTGTGAGTCTGGAAGAACAATGCGCTTGCCGACCTGGTTCAGAAAGTCTTCATATCTGGAACCTCGATCGGGGTGAACCAATGTGCCAGTGGCGCGATCGTATTCCGGAACCAAGACTTCACCTTCATCCAACGTAACAGTCTCTGCGTCTAGTAGGGCATCCGAGATGCCGTGGTACAGCTCAGCACGAAGTTTCTTCTGGTTCTTGGCAACCCATCGCAGCTGTTCCTGTTCACACTTGGCACGTTGGTCAACGACCCTTTGTTGGAAAAGGCGTCCGCCTTGATGTAGAGCGGTCAGATCGTTAACTTTCTGGAAAAGGTGATACGCTACATGCTCGCGCAAAGACACCCTGCGCTTGTTCCTGTACTTCGCACCGTTAGCGTATACATCCGTGTACGTCCATCCGAGATCTCCATACGGGAGCAGCAAATGATACTGGATGGGGTCGTACTTCTCGTCCGTCTCAAACAGCCGCAGCAGCGAATGATCTTTTGCCACAACGTAGAGATCACGGGGTCTTGTAAGGTTACCATCTTCGACCATAGCAATGCCAACCTCGGAGACGGTGGGCAAGTTGTACGTTCTGGGTTCCGAAGGCTTCGAATGCAGCACGTATCGGATGTCCTTCACTTGCATCCCCCTTGCTAAGTCCTCGCGCACCTTTTGACCAAAGGACCGGAACTGCTGGGCAAACAGGTTGCACTCCATCATCATGTTCTCGATGACCTGCAGTGCGATGATGTCGAGGACTGCAAAAATATCTTTTCGCCGATTCGCACGCTCTTGCATATCGGGGTCCACGATGTAGATCTGTGCGAACTTGGGTGGCACTCTCTCGCCTGTACGGCAATCAACGTAAGGCAACATCGAGCCTATGAAATGCCCCATTGCCCCCTGAATGCGATAGGTGTAAACACCATGTTGCCCCGCCACACTTTGGTGTTGGTTGACGTCTCGGAACGTGTTGTCGCTTGAAGAAGCTCCGATGGAGGTGAAGGCAAACGCCTGGTTGTATGCTCGGATGTGGCGGCGGAATTCCTTGTCTCCATAAAGCTGTATCAGCATTGGAGGTGCAGGCTGAAGAGGAGGAAGCTGCACCCGGCCCTTGAGGCAGCAGATGAAGTCCGATTCAGCAGGCCATTTCCAAGCTTGGCATAACGGACACACAGTAGTGCGAGGCAGCCGATGCCGTCCGTCCACAACGTCCTTGCCCATAACCATGGACGCCCTGAAGTCCTCGTGGTTGACGTGGCCGTGGCATCGTTTGGGCGCCTTACGGCGGACACGGTTTTGTTCGCGCAGGGAATCCCGCTCTTGGTCGATTTGCTCAGCACGCACCTCCGCTCGCCGATTTTGATCTTCGTATTGAGCTTGGGCGCGTTCATAGGCATTATGGTCATCACGTCGATCCTGTTGGTGCTGGCGATTAGTCGCTCGCATGACATCCCGCTGCAAATTCGTCAATTGAGCTCTCTTGGCTCTTTGACGCTCCCTGTCCTTAGCCCTCCTGCGTTCTGGTTGCGAAGCTGTCATGTTAGTTCTTCGAGCCCGTTGCTGCTCAGCATTCCGATCACGTTCAGCGGCAGCTCTATCGTCGGACGAAGCGTTCGTAACGTGCGGATCGGTGTCAGGTGCCGCTTGGCGTAGCCCCGCGGCGTTCGCAGCATCAAACAGTGGTTGATGTTCGGCAGGATCTTCCTCTTCCTGCTTTCCCTCCTGCTCCAGTGTTGTTGGGTCTTGAGGTATCGTCTGGACTTGTACCGCATTGGCAGCAGGAACAACAGCCTCAGATCCAACTACGCTCAAAGCCTCGAGCTCCTTGAGTAAATTTCGTTTCTTGTTCGCTCGTCGTCGCTGTCTCTTTCGCTTTTCCGTGGTATCTTCCAGGGCAGCAGGGGTGGCGTTTACACCCGCATTTTGACGCAGAGCGTCCTCGATCGCTTCGCGCGTCCACTTCCGCTTAGCCCGACCCATAGCTGCCTTGCAGCACACAACACAGCACCTGTTAGACTTAAGTCTAAGTACACTGCACGCAGCGTTAGTGGTTAGTGGTTAGTTCATGGTCAGGGTCTTGAGGAACTTGGTCTTGACTTGAGCGACTTGGTCTTGGTCTTGGTCTTGAACAACAGCAACACACTGTCCAATGGGATATCCGCCCCGCCAGCAGCAAGTCTCCCCGCTGTCGGCTGGTCGCATAAGGCGCGTATTACCTAAAGAATTCCAAAGCCCCGGAGCGAATTGCAGGTCAAGCGACGGCTAAATACCTAATATAGCACGTTTTGGGACCAATTTTCTTTCTTTTTCTTTCTTTTTTATTGATTTTTCTTTGTTTTACGCCCATTACCAGCTTGCTTTTTGCTTTTGAAGCGACGCCTCACCGCTTACAGTGTTTCTATTCTGTAGCCACATGTTTTGGTGACAACGCGGGGCGACCGCTTTCTGCTCTGGCATTTTTGTTAGCTCAGGCATACCTTTTTGGTGTTCAAGAGGCAATAGGGTATTCTTTTTTTTAATTGGTCCCTCCCCGGCATCAAAAAATTGTAGGGATCGCTCAACCCGCAACGCGTTCCAGGAATTTAAAATCCTCAGGCAACGTGCGCCCACGCAACGCCCACGCAACCGAGCCAAACAGCGATTAAATCGCCGCTAGCAAGGCAGATCCACCATCAAACAGCATGAAGCCGTTGTGGGGGGTTTGTGGGTATGGGTTTTTGGCTGCTGCGTGATCCTTTGCGCACTCCACCCATGCACGTTCTTCTGGGTTCGGGTGCCAACCTTCCAGGAACGATTCTGAGATTAAGGAAGCGGACTGGTGTCGGGTAGTATGGCCAATAGCCAGACGCCGATGTGCTCTCGCCAGAGTGGGCGGTGGGTTAAAAACCCCATAGCACGCGTCCCCTGGACCGGGTTGCCCCTCCGGCCCAGGCGATTTCACAATACCCTAACCATCCCCCGGGTCTCGAATCACATGTATTAGGACACGTAGAAGTACATACAGACATGCAGACATTCAGCGCACCTCCTGCAGCTCCTGCTGCCGCGCGCGTCCGATTTCAAATTGGGGGATGAAAGTTGAAAGACCGCATTAAGCTCGATTGTGTAGTCCACAATAATATTATGTTAACATACCTACAAAAAATTGCGTTTTGACCTATCGGGGCCGCTTTCGCTGTCGCTCGGCGGCGAAAGAGCCAATCGGGTGCCGCCTTCGCTGCGCTCGGCAGCCGGTTAAAGCCAATGGGGAAACGAATAAATATGGTCAAGCGCTGACAGACCAACGGACAGACAGGGGACTGCACTAGTTGTATAGACTAGCCGTTCGCCGCCGCTCCGCGGCGGTGGGTAAAGACTTTGTCACAACCCGTTGTCCTCGCTGTGCCAGCTCGCTCCACTACTGGGTAGCCCACCTCCGCTTCGCTCCGGTGGCTGTTATTATTTTTTGGTGGTATATATACCATGGCTATCGCGTTGGCTATCATAACCAACTCGTCTATCGTGGCTATTGTGTGCGTGTTCTCTGTGTATCGTGTCTGCCGCGTCTATCGTGTCCTTCGTGTCTATTATGTTCATCGAATCTACCGAGTCTATCGTGTCTATCGTGTCTATCGTGTCTATTGTGGCGTCCTTGTAGGTCATGCCTATTGTGCCCATCCTGTACATCGTGTCTGCCATGTCTATTGTGTCTATCGTGTCTATTTAGTCTATCGTGTCTATCTAGTCTATCGGATGTAGTGCGTATCGTGTCCATCGTGTATCGTGTCTTTCATTTTTATTGTGTCTATCGTCTTTTGTGTATATCGAGTCGATCGTGTCCAGCGTATATCGTGTCTTTCGTGTATTTCGTGTCTATCGTGTCAACCGTGCCTTCCATGTATGCCGTGTCTTTCGTATTCACAGTCTATATGATGTATATTGTGTCCACAGTCTAAATCGCGCCTATCGTATCTACCGTGTCTAAGGTGTCCTTCGTATCTGTCATGACTACCCTGTCTACCGTGTCTATCGTGTCTGTGGAGTCCTACGTATCTATCGAGTGTATCGTGTCTTCCGTGTCTATCACGCCTATCGCATCTTTGGTGCCTATTGAGTGTATCATGGCTGTCGTGTCCACCGGGTGTGCTCCTATTTGTGTCAAACAATGCGGCCCCGTCGCGTCTAATTATTTGCGAACGCATACTCGCGTCACTCGATTCGTTTCGGTCAATGTCACTACGGTCATGTCTATCCTATCCATTATACCTGTCGTCGTGTCCGTGAATCTAACCCTCTCTTAATTTGCGTGGACTCACGGCTTTATCGCGTCTGTCTACTTGCATATCTTGCTCTCGCGTCGCTACCATCGAGTCTACCCGTCGTGTCGGATTCGTGGTACTAATCCGTACTACCGTGTCCCCGTCGCGTCGTATGTACAGTTATCTTTGTGGCGTACTATATCATCATGGCCCCAATTCCCTGCGCATGGGCATACTATGGCATACTATGATCTCGCTTCGTTGGTCGTTCTATCCGTCCCAAAACGTCGCGCGCAGGTACGTACTATGTCATATCAGGTATCGTACTGAACTATGTACTCCTAACTGCGTACATATATTGTCGCTATCCTATGTTGAGCGGCGGTCCCGCCTTGGCTGTGGCATACTATCAAGCACAGCAGGCCGGGTCCGATCATATACTTCAATCGCGAGCGCCAATATATACTATGGCCTGCCTATACCGTTGCTATATCGGTTCTATGCACGCATATCAAATCGTGTATCGTGTTGCAATCCTAGTCTGTGCGGGTCGCCTATATAGCGTACTATGCCGCCGTGGAGGGTCTCATCCAACTTTGGTTTTAATCAGTAAGACTTCTTTATGCTAAGTGCGATTTGGTGTGGACCACATGATCCTACTATGCAACTATCGGGTACCGAGTAGCGAAGTATCTGCCACCCCGGGGTCAACGGGTAGGCACAGTGTCAATACTATTGTGTGCATGCCGATGTCACTCTCCCGTCTATGTTCACGTCTCGAAGCCCCGTTTGTGTCTAGGTTACACCAATTCGTACTATGGATGGCGTCTTGCACCGTCTATCTCGTCCTACATCGCGCAAAATAGGAAGTGCAAGTCGAAAGTACTCTGTAAGTACGATTGTGTAGTTCACACAATGTTTATGTAGTCCACAATACTATGGTGTAGTGCACATGATACTATTTTAGCCAATCGGGGCCGCTCTCGCTGTCGCTCGGCGGCGAAAGAGCCAATCGGGTGCCGCCTTCGCTGCGCTCGGCAGCCGGTTAAAGGCCAATGGGGAGACGAATAGAAATCATCAAGCGCTGACAGACCAACGGACAGACAGGGCACTGCACTAGTTGTATAGATTTGTAGTGTAGGATAGAGTTAAGCCCAAGTCGATGTGTGGCTATGCTGCGTACTTAGTATAAATCCTAGTTTTCGTCAGCGTCAATCAGACTTAGATGCGTAATATACCGGTACCAACACGTTTAGTATTCTACTCTGTACAAGTACGTTTGCTTGTCTTTAACCCCTTGATTACCAACGTCGTGAGATACGACATCCAGTAAAAGCTATGTCGTAAGTGACGACATTGACAGCGCACATATAGGATTTGGCTTGGACCAGAATTTTCAATACTTTAATTAAGTTACATGCGAGTATGCGAAAATAATAGCATTAAAGAGGTTTTTGAGAAAATGAAGAGTGTACAGAAAACGAAGCTGGGGTAGGGGAACATTTTGCCAATCTGCGAGCCCGAGGCCACTCATTCCAAGATTAGTCGGATGGCGATGCTACGCGTGAAAGCTGCCACCGCCGCTGCCCTCCGCGAGGTCGACTTCCCTCACCTGTGGCGCCAGATCCGAGCGGCGGGGTGGGCGGACAAGAAGCCGACCGGGCTCACCCTGCAGTGGAGGGACACGTCCCCTAATGGCACCCAGGTTTACTACGGCGAGGCCGCACCCATGGAGCACGTACTCAAGACTGGATTACTGGACACGAACGAGATGCTGACGTCCCAGAGCGCACCTACATCGTGAGCGGCGGCCAAGAGGAGAGCATGGGCACAGACGCGTCGGCCAACCCGCACGAGCACGGGAACGGGCGCGATAGTCACAAGAACAGCTTCTAGCACAATCACGACGGCCAGGACGACCAGGTCAGAAGCGGCATCCACGTACAGCATGGCCCACAACAGAGCACAACAGTCTGATTCGACCGACATTGGAATGGATGTGGCTTGGATTGACACGAGTGTGCGGTTATCCCAGAGGACATTGGACGCCCTGGTTCACAGCGAGTCGCACGTCGAGCTCTCGCAGGCGGCTGTGCCGTGAGCATTTGGCTTGTCGGCGAGCGACCTGAATGGTCTCGATAGTAAAGCTGAGCGCCCTGCTGCTACTACTTCCTCTCTAGCTATTATCTCCCTCAGAGTGCTTCGTCCGCGCGTTCATGGCAAAAAAGGACGTCAATTTTTTCTCGGACAATGAGGGCCTAGGTGACTACGAGAGCTCCAGCTCCAGCCCCAGCGAAGTGGTTGCCGAAGAAGAAGACAATCCCGGGCGCAACGACTCAGAGGAGGAGGACGGCGAAATCACTGACGCTGACGCTATTCAGATGGACACCCCCGTCATCGAGGCGTTGCAGATTGGCAGAGCCTCGCTGGACAAGAATGCGAAAAGGCGCAAGAGAACACGTTGCGATCGATGGACTGGACGCCCGTGTCCTCGGTGTTTGAGAGCAATACATCGGCGTACTACGGCCTCAGCTCCGCAGAGGCACTGCCCGCGGTCGTCATCGACCGGTTCTACTCGTCGGTTCTGCTGGCGCTTGAGTTCTATAAGATGCAGGTGTACGTCATTGGTACCATCATGACTAACCGCTTAGGCTACGATGTCAAGGTGAAGGTGGAGGGTCACTCGACCAGGCCAGCCAGTATTCCGCGTGGCACATTCACATTGTCCCGCTCGATGGCGGTCCCCACCATGGTGGCGTTTCACTGGTGGGATCGCAAACCTCTACACTACCTGTGCACGGGTACAGGCATGTCGGAGTCCTCCGTTGGGCGCAAGGTCAAGCGAGTGGGTGCAATCACTGCCCCCCTGTCCGGCGCCGGTGCGGACCACCAGCGCTGGATGGGTGCGTTGATGTACACGATCAACTCCGCCTTCAGCCATACTCGTTGCAGATGTCGACTAAGTTCATCAAGTATTACAAGAGTTTGGGGGTGGTTGACATCGCGTTGGTGAACGTGTACATTTCGCACAAGGAGATGGTCAAGATTGCAGGGACGACGCTGATGAAGCGCGCTGAGTGGTACTCCGTACTCCAGAACCAGTTGCTCCAGCTGAAAACGGCGGACTTCGTCGGCGGCGTCGTCACCCCGGCCACCGCCGCTAAAGAGCGGAAGCGCTCCAAGTCCGTCTCACGCATGCGTTGGAGCAAGCCGAGGACTGGGTGACAGTCAGCGGGGTCCAGAAGCGCTTCCAGCGCTTGTGCAAGGTGTGCGCGCTGCTGCGCACTGACCCCAAGAAGAAGTCGTTCGCCACGACGTTCTTATGTGAGCTCTGCTCCATCGACAACGCCAAGTGCTAGTTGTGCAATAAGATCCGGCGTCAATACAAGGGCGTGGCAAAGACGTGCTTCAAAATCTGGCACGACGACTTCGACGGTGGGCTAGCTATCCCACCTGCTTTGGGCAAGGGCGTCGTGCTGCGCCGTCCGGAAAAAAGTCTGGGAAGCGCCAGAAGACGCGACGCGAGCTCTAGCTTTGCGACGGGGATAGTGAAGGCGGGAGTGGTGAGTTCGTGTGATTGGTTGTGTATATGGTGCCGGCGTGTCATGTGATGAGTGTAGTTCTGTACAATCACCGTGCACGTTTTATTGAATCGACGTACCTTGGTTTCGCCTTTTTTTCAAGTGGCTGACTATACTTTGCAACATTTTCGTGGCTGATGTGCCACACTTTCCAAAAGGATCCGTCAATAAAGTCGTCAGTTACGACATAGGAGTCAGCTAAACGCTTCTAACGCTGTATGACTTACGACATTGTAGTGTGAAACCTGCTGAAAACTTATACACCTAACCTTATGTCGAACATATGCGCCATACAAATATAACATGACATGGCTTCGTCGTATTATACGACATTCATTAGTGTGTTCTGTGTGTCAGATCTTGGTAGTTAAGTGGTTAAAAGTGCCAAGTACTATGTGTAATCGAATTGACAAAAATTTTGTACGAAGTACTTTGTAGAAGTACTTAGAGTACTTCTTGACGGTTCTTTTTTTACTTTGAGAGTCTCTGCAGAACCAAAAAGAAATGCGAGCTTAATGCCTCAAACATATTCTACGTGGGTGCTAGAATTCCCTTCAAGATCTCAAACATTAAATAAAAAGAAAAATCTTTGTCCGACAATGTGCAACCGTAATTGATAGTTCAACGCTATAGTATTTAAGTAAACACAAATGACAACTCGTTTTCCATACCCGGATGAAAACCGTCATTTAGCGTTTTGCACTACCGAATTCCTCGATGAGCTGTACCTCTCAAAAGGGCTCGATGAGCTGTATCCCCCAGTCGGGTTTGCCATACAAAGTGATGTGCAACTTTAGAGGGGACTTCCTCGAAAAGGCGTACCCCCCGGCCCACATTATATCCAATGAAGTCGCTCGTATCTCATTGGACATCTAACCTCAACTAACCGAATCTGGACTTTGTCGGTCCGACAGTCCGTCCGGTTCCTGCCCTGCGGCATCGGCCTGCGTTGTCGCATATCCTGGGGGCTCAGACGGGGCGCGTGTCTAGCCCACCATGTCGCATCTCACCATCATTTGGACTGGCTTCTATTTCTAGAAATTTCCAGGTATAGCCTTGCGTGATATTAATAACGCGATTTTATTGGCCGAAGCTAAACCGGCCTCTGATAGGCCGGTTTGAACTTCGCTTTCACATTCACATTTCCTTTTTTGAACCCGGCGGGCCCGGAGCGAGGAAGCGCGCTGACGGCACGGGCTGTAGCGAGCGCCGCACAGACTACACGGTACGCTTAGCTACATATATTCCCTATTAAATACATGTATTGGTTTCGGGAGTTCCGCCTGTTGGGATATTGGGTACCTTCAGGGCAGTCGAGATATTATAGTGTAAGGTTAAGGGTGACCTGGTGCCTACTTTTAGTGGGGCCGCGGGGGGGGGGCAGTGGGTGCCACGACACGGTCATGCAGTCGTGACTCCCCTGTTTGCGCGCAGATGCCAGGCCGGTTGCCCCGAATCTGCAACATTACGACTTTGCTAAGCCTCCATGTTTAATTACTTGGGGGTAGGCATTTGGGTATTGCAGCTCTCCACTAAACTGACCGTTACTTTCTCTAAAGTGGGTTTTACCCATTTTATGATGATAATAAAGACTGCAGCTGGCACCCGCCGCCGACGTAGAGTAGCACGTGCATGTGCCGCAATGACCGCTCTTCGGAGACGCGACCTTGAGGTTCCCATGTTCGCCCACCAGCGGCGTGGGAAATCGCATACCAAGCCGGGGTAAATGGGGCAGATCTCGGCGAGCCGGGTGATCTGCCTCATCTCCGGGCCAGTGGACGTGTATGGTACCGGCGCTTTAGGTGGACACACCTATTTGCGCTTCTGTATCCGCGGCAAGGCGCGTGCATAGGACCCTGGGAGAGTCTACAGTGTACTTAGACTTTATGTCTAACGCACCATGTGACTTTGTTTCGTGTGTGTAGGCTACAATGGCCCGGACCAAAAAGAAGAGAACGCGCTAGGAGATCGAGCAGGCAATCCGTAATACGAACGTGCTAACGCGACGCCAGCAGCTCCGGAGGAACCCGCAGCTAAAACGCGGTGTCAGGCACGGCGGCGGGGTAAGCGCTACAACTTAAACAAGGAATTCCAAGCGCTTGCTGTAGATGCGGCAGGAGCAACTACTGCAGCAGCGAGTCGTCCACCGGTGACTGCCGCGATTCCGGAGCCTGCACCGGGCGACGGCGCTCCTCTAGCACCGGTTCCAACGCCTGTACTTGCGCCTACGGTGAATGTAGAGCAGCAACGCCTAGAGGCCAGCCCAGCGCAAGGCCGCAGACCG
Source organism: Phytophthora fragariaefolia (assembly GCA_030267785.1). Classification (NCBI taxonomy): domain Eukaryota; phylum Oomycota; class Peronosporomycetes; order Peronosporales; family Peronosporaceae; genus Phytophthora; species Phytophthora fragariaefolia. Next base: position 14,558 of record BSXT01018948.1, read on the forward strand.
CGTGTCGCTCTGACAGCTTCGCAGCAAGAGCGGGTTCGCACACGGGACCGAGAGCGCGCCAGGGCCAGGCGGGCGAATCGTAAACTCTCCCAACAAGAGCGTAGCCGTCGTAGAGACGCTGAACGGAAGCGAGCCGTAGAGTACTACTTTCGGAGGCCGCCGCGACTGAACTACGTGGCCAGTATCGGTTCCAGCAGGCTGGCGTGCGAGCAAACTGACCCGATCACGAACAACAGTCAGGGCAGGAGCTTAATCGTGTTCGCCATTAGCCGAACAGAGTCCAAGAGACTCCGGAAGAAGGTGAAGCTAGACAGGAACGGGATCGTGATCGTCACCAAGAGCGTCGAAGTAACCAAACCGATCAGAAGGCAGAGGCAGAACCTGCGGGAAGTCGAGAGTACCAAGCGACTCTACGTGATACCCAAGATGACGAAGAGAATGAAAAAACAGACGTACACGCCGTGGGGCCCTTCGCAGAGGCCACGCACTCGCAAACCACGACGATTTCAGAGTTTCAATGCTAAGCGGTCCCGACATCGTCGACGGGCGGCGCAAATTGCCTCCCACAATAGTGCGCTCTCACTGCAACGCGTTGAAATGGTCTGCCGAGTCCAAGAAAGACTGCTCCTTAGAGGGGGCGGCCCAGCTTTCGCCTCTGGCTCCTGCGCCGACGCGTTTCCTTCAGCAGTACGGAGGCGTACCATTTCGGCGTCTGATCCGTTCATACAACTAAGTGTTCGCGTTTACGTCTGTTGGTACTTCCTGTAGCAACCGGAGCTTTAACGAGGTGAATCAGGATGAAAGTGTAGCGGGTCAACACGGTGTGTATACCTACCGTATTCAAAGAGCGATGGGACACTATCTGGGCTCACTGCTACCCTGTGTGGACCGCTTTCGAACCAGCACAATCCAGCCAAGTTTGCCCAGATCTGCATTGTTGACCCCAACATGCAGCAACGTGCGGAGCGGCGTAGAGGAATATTTGCTGACTCCGGAACACTACTGGACATCGAGCAGATGATGACAGAAGTGAATCCGTCCGCGCAACAGTTCTTCAACTTCGCTGAGCGGCTACGCTAATACCAGGGAGAAAGGAACGACATCGTCGATATGGTATACCGGCAGCATGAGAAGCGGTCGAACCCGCGTACATACAATCTACCCACGGTGTCGGAGGTGAGCGCGACGCTTATCGAAGATGGAAACCTGGAATGTCCGCACGATATTCTCCTGTGGACTAAAGACGACAACTTGATGTGCCTGTTCGAGTCGAACCCAACGTATGACCCCCTTCAGTATCATCTTCTTCTTCCACACGGAGAGTTGGGATGGACACACACGGACACGGACGCAAATAACATCGATAGAAGAAACAAACACGAGATGTCTCTCCGCCAACACGTGACTTATCGGCTGTACCCAAAGGTGGACGACCAGTCGGGACTTCATCAAGTTGGGCGATTGTTTCAGTACTACTGTGTGGATCAGCGTGTCAAGTGCGAACAAGAACAACTACGATGTATTGCGACAAATCAAGCAGAGCTACGGGCGAATCAGTACTGTGGTTTCCAAGACACTCTTCTCAGCGAAACGACTATCGAGTTGGGTGAAGTTGAGGCGCTACTGAGCGAATGCAACCGCGAAACAGGAACATTACAGTATCCAGACCAGCCCCGACGTCGCTCCGGACATTTCCTGAACCTGGACCAGATTGGTAAACGTGTGGCGTTCCCTTCAACCCATCCGGGTAGTCCGCGCCATATGCTCAAGTCCTATTAAGATGTCATGGCTGTTGTTCACGAATACGGACAACAGAACGTGTTTGTGACGATGACATGCAGTCCGACGTGGGACGAAATCGAAGAGAAGATTCCAGACGAGAACCAGAGTGCGCAGAACCGTCCAAACATCGTGGTGCACCTTTATCGGATGAAACTGGCCGTACTTCTTAATGACCTGGACGAGGGTATACTTGGCCGCGTCCAAGCTCGGGTTTACGTGGTTGAGTTCCAAAAGAGAGGTCTTCATCATGCACACATTATGGCGATCCTTGCGGAGGAGGACAAACCGCGTACCAGGGAGATTATCGACAGGTTGGTGTATGCGGAGCTTCCGGATCCAGAGACAAACCCCAAGCTGTACGAGACCATCCTGACATGCATGATGCATGGTCCATGTGGTGCTGCAACCCCTCCTGTGTCTGTATGAAAGACGGGGAATGTACCAAGGGATACCCGAAGCCGTTGGCAGAGGTCACGAAAGGAAACGTTAATGTATTCCCAGTGTGCAGACGCAGACGCCAGCCCCCAGGTGTACTCAAGTTCAGGGGTAGGGAGTACGACAATACTACGATCAACCAGTGGGTCGGTCCGTACAACCCGTACCTCTCGCAAAAGTACAACTGCCACATCAACGTGGAAGTCTGTACGACCCTCAGGCGGTCAAGTATATGTTCGAGTACGTGTACAAGGGATCTGACAATGCTGTGATTAAGTCTGTGTGCGGTGAATCCTGCCAAGCGCGCACGGAACCCAACGAGATCCAACGGTACTTGAACGCCAGGTACATATTCCCCATAGAGGCGTGTATGCGGCTTCTTGGGTACGCGATCCAAGGCAAGTCTCACTCGATCGTGCAGCTGACGATTCATCTGCAGAACGCCTAAGTGGTGACGTTTCGTTCAAGCGATAACCCTGATCAAGTTCTGACGCGTGAATGCCACACGATGTTGACCCGCTTCTTCGAGGTGTGTGTCAGTGAAGCTCCCGAGAACCAGATCGCAAAGACTATGGTTTACCAAGATATCCCCAAAGCGTTCCGCTGGGATGCAAAATCCAAAAACGTTGGGTTCACCGCAAACAGTTCCAAGCCACGCTTGGGAGGATGGTTCACGTGTCGCCAAGGGACATGGAGCGGTTCTATTTGCGCATTTTGCTGTGTCACCGCAAGGTCTCACAGTCCTTTGAGCACCTCCGGACAGTAGATGGTGTCCCGTACGAAACGTACCGTCAAGCAGCTTTGCGATTGGGGTTCCTCGATGATGATGCGGAGTGGATTTTGGGTATGAGGGAAGCTGCTGAGTTCCGGATGCCGTACCAACTTCGCCAGCTATTCACGACGATCTTGGTGTACTCCGAAGCTGCCGAGGTTCGTCAGCAATGGGAACGCTTCTACGACGACCTTTAACAAGCCTTTGCGCGTCGGTACCGCGCGTGGTTGGGGCAGGAAAAGGAAGATATGATCAAGTTCAAGACGCTCAAGAGATTAAATGTTCTGCTCCAAAATAGCGGATATGCCGTAGCTGACTTTGACCTTCCACAGCTACATGATTTCCCAGCGCTGGTACTGGATTCGCTCATGCGGAACAACCTAATTCTGCGCGAACTGGAAGGATGCGACCAGAACACTCTGCAAGCACTCGTGGACCAAGAAGGCCATTTGAACGAGGGACAGCGCGCTATTTTTGACGAAATCATCCAGGCGGCTAATGATCCGGGCCAAGACAACAAACTATTCTTCATTGATGGCCCTGGGGGAAATGGGAAGTCGACACTACTTCGGCACATCTTAGCTCAGGTGCGCCTTGCCGGAAAGATTGCGATTGCGGTGGCGTCAAGTGGAATAGCCTCTCTGTTACTCATGTGAGGTCGTACAGCGCATTCAACGTTTAAGATACCTATCAAGTTGGCCAACAAGTCGATCTGTGCGATTTACAAGCAGTCCCACCTGAAAGGTTTGATTAGAACCAGTTTGATTATCTGGGACAAAGCATTGATGACACACCGACATGCATTTGAAACCATGGACAGAACATTGCGAGACATCATGGACAACGACCAGGAACCATGTGGAGGGAAGGTATTCGTACTTTCGGGCGACTTATGACAGATTTTGCATGTTGTCGAGCGCGGGACGCCAGCAGAGACTATTGATACGTGTCTAAAGTCGTCGACATTGTGGGAGCACTTCAAACAGCTTCACCTCACGGAAAACATGCGTGTCCGATCGGCCGGGGACAACAGCACGGCGGCAGAACTTGCGGCCTTCTCAGAATTTCTTCTCCAAGTGGGAGAAAGGCGGCACGAAGTCAACAGATCCATTGGCAGAGATTTTGTGAAGATTCCCCAAGATATGTTGATTGACAACAACGATGGCGACCGAGAAGAGAGTGAAGACGAGTAGATTCGACCAGGGGTCATTCCACGAGGACGGAAAAAGATTATTGATGTGATGTACGCGGATATCAACGATCCAGATATTGCGACAGACGACTATTTTGCCAACCGAACCATCTTGACGACAACCAACACTGTGGTGCACCGCATCAATGAAGCCGTCTCCAAAAGCCTTTCGGGAGACTCCCACGTGTATCTATCGCTTGACAAGGTGGATGACGACAACGAAGAGAACTTCTTTGAGCAAGAGGTAGTGCACCGATCAACATCAACAGAATTCCTCAACACAAGCTGACATTGAAGAAGGGTGCCCCGATAATGATGATGCGGAACCTGAATCCCGACTTGGGTCTTTGCAACGGAACGAGACTGCGTATTGTCGGGCTCAAGCCCCATGTAATCCACGCAACCATCATGGCCGGAGAGCGCCAAGGCCAACACGTACTTATCCCAAGGATCGTCTACATCAGCGATGAAGACACGCGAGAGTTCCCATTCCGTCTACGCAGGAAACAGTTTTCAGTTGTCCCAGCATTTGCCATGACTATCAACAAGGCACAAGGCCAAACGGTCCAGAACCTGGGGTTGTATCTGGCAATACCCTGTTTCTCTCATGGACAGCTCTATGTGGCGATGTCACGAGTTACTTCAAGGCCCAAGCTCAAGGCGTTGATCGAGTATCCGGAGCTGGAAGAGGACGACGGCGTGTACACGGATAAAATCGTGTACAGGCAATCTTCGACACCAACTAAGGGGGAGTAGGGCCAAACACTGCATGTTTTATACTGACAAATACATGTATTCATGTTCAATGATGTGTTCGTGAAATCATTCAATGTCTACAACGAATCCTTCCCGGCTGAGTGTAGCGAAGGCGGGGGCTACCTAACAGCAAACTTCCCCCGCCGTAGCGAAGCGAAGGCGGGCCTACCCAGTAGTGGAGCGAGCTGCAACAGCGAGCGGAACGGATTGGGACCCAACCTACACCCACCGCCGCGAAGCGGCGGCGCCCGGTTAGTTTGGACAAGAATAGCGATCATGGTAAGGTGCTAGATTCTGTCGCTCTCGGCGACATACTGACGTTGATGTGTGTCTAACTGGAAGGGGGGCGGTGCCTGATATCTCTGGAGTAGATGTTGTCGGCTGCGACGAAGGCGGCACGGAGAGAAGCTGCACAACACATTAGGTTTGCGGAAAGCATGTGAAGGTCGACGATGTCATCGTTTTCAGGGGGGAGGCGATTATTGATGAAGACGACCAGCTCGAGTACGTTGTGAAGGCGTTTGGGATACGCTCTGAGGCTCAATCATGTCGCGTCGGCTTCCTCCCACGACGGTTGCTGAGAATGATGGTGGCGTACGAGAACAAGATGTCTACGGTTGTTGATGACTTGCGAAAGTCCGAAAACAGTCAGAAACGGCGGCGCTCTGAACGAAACAAAGGTACAGTACGTTGTTTAATGCTTACATTGACCGCTGCGACAAATTCTCTGCGAACTTCCTCCAAGTGGCCGCTCAACTTTTGCCCAACCCGCGTCTTACGTCGAATACTTGGGCGATGGCGGTGCAGAAATGGATACACCCACTTCCACATAGCTTTCCTGCTGTCTCCACGAAACGATGGGTTGAGGGAAACCGCCTTGGCTATTACCTGACCCGTTGACACAGCTAAATCATGTGATCGTCGCTCAAAGACCCACGAAGGTAGCTCCTCCTCGAGCGTCCTGTCGAGGTCGCCCTGCGTCAATGTCTTGGCCCAAGGATTTCTCGTCACAGTGGCTTCGAGCGCAGCCTGATTTTTCGTCCAGCGTCTTATTTGAGAGGGCTGCACACCGTACTTGCGAGCAACGGCCTTCACTTGACTCGTTTCAGCTTCTAGTACAATCAGCAGCTTCTGTTTTGCGGTCACGTACGCCATCGGCGTGGTTTCTCGGAATGGCTATCATCTGTCAGGCCAGAGAGGTCGGTGCTGCTCGAAGGTCCGCCTCGTAATTTTGCCCAATGACAGGCGGTTGAACCCGAAGGGACTTCTTCGGATGTACCACGCAATTGAAAGTAAATTGATTTGATTACCGGTATCCGAGTCCTAATGTGAATATTACCGAGATTTTGCACAATATATTTTGTGCTAGCTAGTTGGCTGAGAATATATCTACCGAATTCCTCGATAAGCTGTACCCCCGAGTAGCCTTTGATTGTGCCGCGGCCGCGGACACATGCCAATCGATAGATAGCTTGCTTGTTACCATTAAAATAGCTAGTCTTAAACTAAATACGTTGTGCTGCTGTTTGTACCACTTCAAATATGAGCTCGAGTGGTCTCAAATATTGTACTTTGTACTAAATATTTTTGTAATAGTAATAGGACTATAGTTTCCACGAAGTACTATCGAAATTTGTACCGGTACTACTTAGATGTCACGATGCTCCTCCTGGTCAACAACAGCCAGTGGCTCGAAGCTTCGAAGACTCTCAAACTATCGTTGCTCCTCTAGAATGAGAAATGAGACCGCGTCAAACAAAAGAATACTAATGAACCGAAGTACGAATCGCGATTTAGGCACACCACTGGAACGTGGGGTGTTTCTTCTTTCGATTGAGCCAGAGAACAGCTTCTGGAAGTTGGTGTGGACGAAGTTATGGGCTGTTGAAAAATAATATCTCCCTTCTCCGACCAAAAACTCGATTTGTTTTGGTTGGTTAAGGGTAAATTAGCCTGCGGATCGAATAGTAGTAGTCTCGGCTCGTAATTATGTGTGCAAGCAGGTTAAAATGTCGTGTTTCAGTTTAGTGACACCGATTTCTCGTAAGTATCATTTTGATTGGCTTTGCAACATATGTATCATTTTGAATGCGCAAAGACACGTTCCCCCTGTGATCAGGCTGTCTTTCGCTTTTTGGTCGCTTCGCCTGCTTCGTTTGCTGATGCGGCACGACGATCGCTGTTCTGCTTTGCAGCCTTGGCCATTGCAGCACGGTGTTCTCTGCGAGCTTGTTTAGCTGCTCTAGCGTCGTCCTCTTCTGTTACGCTTGGTGCTGCGTATATCGCGTCTTCTTGAAACTCATCTGGCACGTACTTGCGTATTTGGTTGTGTAAATCGAGCATCTTCTCAGTATTTTGCGGAGGGGGGCTCAGGTTCTCCAGAAAGTGGGTCAACATCCGTTCAACTTTGTCGCTCTCAGTGAGGACGCTGTCCACTTTGCGCCGAAGGTCTCGCTTAACGGGCTCATCATCTGGCCCCTTCTTACACTGAACCATACCTCGACTACTGCACTCCATCGTACATATCTGGTATTGCTGCACACCTAGCAATGTCCTGTATAACTCCGTGACCAAGGGCTTGTAGGACTTAAAGAAACTGTTCATCCGTGGAATATAGACCGTAGTGTTGGACATTGCATCGTCGTTAACCGCGTCAATATTATGCTGCATCGTCCAGCTATCCGTTCGCGAAATGTGCTTACGGATATGCCCGAACAAACGGTCACAAGATTTTTTTGTGTGCCCTTCTACAAAAAACGTGTAGTCGACGCGCTCCAGATTGCCCATGTGAACTTGTGCTAGGAAAAACTTGATAACAAGATTGTTTTTGTTTTGCCCAGACCAGTTGTCTGCATACACAATGAGCTGCATTTTGCCGGCGGGAAGTATAACTGTTCGAATGAAGTGGTGCAGCATCGAATTGATCTGATCACTGCCTTTTCCACTCGAAAACTCGTCGTAGAGATAATTGGTCTGGGTGCCTTCATTCTCGTAGAAAATTCCAAAGCCATTCACAGCAAGCAGCGAACAGAAGTACCACTGGGAAGGCGTGCTAGTGACAGACGGAATTGTCAAGTTCTGCGAAAAGTCCATGCCTATAACTGCAACATCACTTTCAGATTTCGTCGCGGCAGCTTTATTATTCTTGTATTCGCGTCTACCAGTAGGCAACATAACAAAATGTTACTAATGCACACAATCTATTTCAAATAAATATCAATGTCATCGAACCTCATCCGCCGCGCAGACTCCGTGTGCTGACCCAACTCCTCCGTTTGTTCTGCAGTTGCGCCACGCTTCATGCGAGCCTGGTAAATGGTGCAGAGATTGCACACGTTTGACTGCGCCGGGCGGATCTTGATGTTAGGACAATGCAGTGAGAGTAGCTTGCGGAAGGTTGATAACGCGGGCGTATTCACGCGTAAACCAAGGCTCACAAACGGTGCATCTCTTCGTAAAGGGCTTCCCACGTAAATGTTGCGGGCAACAATGTATAATTTTCCCTGCTGTAGTACTTCTTCACAACACCGTCCTTAGTTTTCTGCGTGCTTACCCTCACATGTACAACTTCAACAACACCTGCAGCAAATTCTGTGAACCACTTGACTAGCCAGACTACGTCAATCTTAGATGCGTTCTTGTTTAGCTTGTTTCCATGAACTTTCGCAGAGATGTTGCCCTCACGAACGCGCCCCTTGTAGCGCTGAATAGTTAGCGGTTGCACACCAAGGCAGTTAGCCAACGACGGGCGGGAGATGTGCCCCACTAGCGCTAAGTAATAGTGAAACTTTTCACGTTCACCAGCGCCGCGACGTCTCACTGATGTGTCTGTTTGCATGAGTACGCCGATAAGGGTATAAATGCAGGTTGTCCTCTCCCCCTTCGTCATCTGCCCAAGGGAGCAAATCAGCCACTCCAACTCACGCGCCTTCCCTTCAAGGCAATGGCGTTCGCACTTGTCTTCGCGTATCAGCTTGCTTACACTCTGCTGCATGTCGAGGTCGAACAAGCTGTTACTTATGTCCTCTTCCACTTCAGTTTCACTTCCAGTACTTTCTCTAGGCAGCGCCTCCTCTACCTCATCTTCTATCGATGCGTCGCCGGCACTCCAGTCCTCGTCGGCGCTGTCGTCCGGCTCATCGCTATCTACTTCGTCGATTGCAAGCTCTTCAGCACCCTCCGCGTCTGATTTCTCTGTCTCCGATTCCACCGTTGCCTGCGTTAATGGCACGTCCACAGCTTGTGAAGCTGTTTGGCTGCTAGTGCAGGGTGTAGACCATGCCAACGACGTTGCGGTAGGGGACAGCGCGCTGGTAGGTAGGCTTTCGATAGCCAAGCCCTGCGCAGCGGCAGGCAGAGAAGGCAACGGTGAGCTGGGCGGCATGGCAACTGGAGACTGGTATCTTCTTGATCGATTCTCGAGTGAGCTCGCTTTAGTGACCATCCGGATTTTCAAACACAAAACAGCCGATTTCTCAAAAACTCACATAAGTCCGAATTTAGATGGCCCAACTTTAAACGCGATTATCTCGATAACTCTAAATGGCACATTAGTATCATTTGGTTCTGGGTGGTCTCAAATAAGACCAAAGTCAACAATTTGAGATTTTACTGCAGATCTATCCTATCGCAGCCCAATTCAATCCTTCACTCTCTAAATCGAGCAGTAGGTGTGCTAATCCACTGTCGGTCACCCGACAGTCATGGCAACAGGACAAAGTTGAGCTAAATCCCATCCCAATTGCTATTTGTAAAGCGTAATGGAGTACTGCACACAGAGCACGATTTTTGAATGACTAGTAGGTCTGGACGACCTAGTTAGCGCCTTCTGGGCTCAAGCCCATGCCCACATTCTTCCATGCCTTCGACTTGGGCATCGCTGTCGCTTGAATCGGTTAGTTTTGGTGTCGTTCGGCTCCAATTCAATGGCGGCCAGTACTCCTCGATTTCATCAAATACAGCCGTATTATAGGCAGAAATTACGAGATACAAAGGCTCGTAATTAAATGGATACTACATATTGCTATCCTGTGCTATACAGTGTACCGTGACTTCCTGTATTCTGAAGAAATTTGTTGTCCTGGTATCCGTGTTGAGCGTATTTCCGGTCACTTAAGAAGTCATACAATTCTTAAGATATTACGAGGTCGTTGACAACACATGTAGCACGTTTCCGGTCACTTTGGCCAATACAAAAACTAAGTGCTACAGATCGACCCACGCGACGACGCTCATCCTCCGCTTCTTGGTTAATGTCTTGTCGTGCTGCCGCATCAGCTGAAGCTCCCGCTTTTCTCTATTTCGCTCTGCACTCGCATGTGCCTTCCTCTCCTTCAAGCGGTGAAGCTCCGCCGTCTTGAGCTCCTTCTCCTCGGTTGCCTTCACCTTTTCGCGGATGCGCTCCTCCCTATCGAGCGCTTTCTTCGCGGCTAACTTCATTTTGGTATTTGCTTTGTCGAGTTTAGCACGACACCTCTTCTCTGCTCGCTTTAGCTTGGCCTGCTGCTTGTTCACCTTGGTGTCCTTCTTTTCCTCCAAACTGGCCAACATCTCATCGTGGGTCAAAAGCACACCACCTGAGAACCGCTCGTCAACGTACGTCCCTTTGTCTCTGCCTTTCGTCGCTGGGGTGATACTCGACCTAACCGCTATATTAACGACATTCAGGGCATCCATGTTAACACCCCTGCGCTTCAAACAGTGCTGCTGACGCTTGCTAACTTTCAGTATTTCCACGTGAGGCAATATAACGGCATGGTGGCGTAGCGTTTTCTTATCTGTAGACGGCACGTTGCCAATCAGGCCGTCCAACATCCTTGCCAGCGAGAGAGGGTAGATTCCAGCTTTCTGAAACGACTACCTCGCGTTCTCCTCCGCAAATGCCTTCTCGAATGGTAGCTTCGTCAAACTCACAATATCGTTTTTAGTTGGTAGGAATCCAGTCGTCAGTGGGAATTGCTCAAGTTCACCTTCGTATAGACGCTTGAAAGGCTGGTAAACACCAACATCCAGCGGCTGAAGGAAGTGTGAAGTGTGCGCCGGCAAAGCAAACAGATGAACACCACGAGATTTCGCCCACGTCACCGTGTCAAAAGTCGACGTGGGCAAAATGACCGTCCAAAATTAGAAGCTGGGGGCGCGCTGCAGGAAGCCGACCAACAAACCATTTTACCCAATGTAGAAATAAACGTCCATTGATATTTGAAGACTCGGTCATAGCGCACACAGCACTAGGCGGTGCATCCGGCATCCACTCCACCTTGCGTCGCTTGCCGGCGAAAATATACATTGGCGGCATATGCTCACCGAATGCGTTAATTTCAGCCCATGATACTTACATTCTCGCGATCCGACGAGCGTTGCACGTTTGCTGGCATGCCCTTGGAAGCAACGACACGTTGCTGACAGCGACCTTGCGGGCATACTCCA